>MU227618.1:2825692-2881528 GCA_018584345.1 Thuja plicata | reverse complement strand
ACTCCAAGACTTCTTCTGTATTGTAATTCTTTCTCTTGAAACTAGTTTTGCCCATCTTCCCAATTTGACATTGTTTGCATATTGCTAATTCAGGTTTCTTCAGAATAGGAATACCTCTTACTCTTTTGTTCTTGCTTATGTTGACCAGGTTATCAAAGTTCACATGACATAACCTTTTATGCTATAACCAAATTTCTTCTACTTGTGCAATAAAACATGAACTTTCAGTGAGATCAAGATAGAATAGATTACCTTTTGTTTGTCTGCCAGTTCCAACTAGGTTTCCCTTACCATCCAAGAGCTTGGCCTTCCCATTCATGAATTCTACCTTGAAACTAATGTTATTCAGTTGTGCCACACTTAGTAGATTACACCTTAGTCCTTCAACCCAATAAGCATTATCGCATTTGATTCTTTTGTTAAAGCAATGCAACCTTTACCTTTTACATAGCAAGGTTCATCATTCCCAAAACTAACACTCCCACCATCATAGTGCTCAAGATGTTCAAATTTGGTTTTATCACCAGTCATGTGGTGAGAACAACCACTATCAATTATCCAAGTATCATTCTTGCTAATATGAGAGTATAGTGCAATCTTTTCATTATCTGACTCATCCTTAATAGCAATACAAACCATTTCATCTTCATCTTCATCACTATCAAAAACTTTAGTAATATAACAAGATTTATTACCTTTGTCTTTGTAGCTTTTGTAGCTTTTGAAATATTTATTGCCTTTGTACCTGTTGAACTTTCTCTCACCTTTGTCTTCCTTGTTTGGACACTTAGCAAAAATGTGACCAACCTCATCACATGAAAAGAAAATCAATGGTAGTCTTCCTTTGTACTTTCCTTTTCCTTTTGCAGCTCTCCTTGCAAGTAATGCTTCAATGATTTCTAGATCTTCATCATCAGATTCATCATCACTATCACTGTCGATCTATTTTCCTTTCATCTTTCCTAGGTTTAATTTAACTTTGAATGCAGACTCAAGATTGCTAGGATTAGGAGAATATTTGTCAAAGTTATCCAACTCAAAAGTTGTAAGTATTCCAACCAATCCATCTAGAGTTACACCATTAGTGCATCTCATCTCTTGAATAGTTGAAACTATAATTGCATAGATAGGAAGTAAAGTTCTCAATACCTTACTAACCACTGTTGTGTCTTCAATCACTCCACCGAAAGCTCTGATGGCACTGACACTTTTCTTGATTCTTTCACTATATTTTGTAATGTCTTCTCCTTCTTTCATTTTCATCTGATCAAATTGACATGTTAGACTCTCTGCTTTGGCTCTCTTAACACTGACATCTCCTTCATGAATATCATGTAGTTTCTTCCACATATCAAAGGTAGTAGGGCAGTCCTTGACTTCATCAAATTTGGAATAGTTGAGTGCAGAGGCTATATCAATCATCATTATGTTATGATGCCTCATGTCTATCATCTGATCCATAGTCAAAGGTCTCGGTGGTTCCACATACCTATGGTCCAAGAATTGCAAACCAGTATCTCCAATAGTAGATAGACGTAGCCTCATCAAATCTTTCCATGCAGCAAAATTGTCTTTGTTGAGCTTGGGGATCTCCCTTCTGTAAGACATCTCTGATCTTTAGATTAGGCCTTGAAACCTTCCTTGTAAGCACTTGGTGCTCTAATACCAATTGTTGGAAATGAATTGAGTGACTAAGAGGGGAGTGGTGAATCAGTTACCACAAAAACAAATCCAAGTCCCTTAGATGTCTTAAAAAAATTTATCACTATTGTTTGGTTAACCTAGATATTCTACTGTCACTCGGTTAACATAGCAAATCTTAAGATATTAATTATGATTATTCTTTAGTAATTAATTGCAGAAATATTAACCATAAAGAAAATGAAATGTACACAGATAACACCAAGATTTAACGTGGAAACCCAATATGGGAAAAACCACCAATTGCAACTAGTCACTGTTTTTCACTTTTCTGAAGTGAGCCATGTTAGGAGCCAAGCATGTTAAAGGTTACAATAACACACTATTAGGTGTGATCCTGTTAGAGGATTTAATCACCTTGTAAGGAATGGCCTTGTTAGAGGTCTTCAAACACTTCAATGCAGAAATGTCACACTGTGAGAGGATTTACAAAAGATTGTTAAGAGATTTTGATCACTGCTACAATTGTTAGAGAGTAACAATGGATTGACCTATTTTGATAAGCAACTGTATTTTCTGATTCAAATCTTTGTTCTAGATTTAATTACTTGATCCTCATTGATCGAATACTCTGTTGTAGCTCTGTGTGTTTTGTCCTCAATTAGAATCCCATTGTATTTCACCTTCACTCTTCATATCATAAACACATATCTCGCTTTCTTACTTATTTAATCCAAAACTTGACCTTATATGTATATGATAAACCTTGTCAAGTCGACCTTAATAACCTTCCAAATAATCAATTAAACTCATCTTTTTCGGCTGCATATAACAAATTAAACACAAAATGTAAACTGTTGTTAGTCGGCTAACAGTGAACGCTTAACTCGGTCAACACTAAAATCTTTCAACGGCCAACCAACACTGCAATGCTTGAGTGAGTTCGGTTATAACTGAAAACCACTTTGGTCTTCTTCAATGCTCGAGAGTGCTTTGCATGAACTGACTGTTCTCGGATAGGATTAGACATTTGTATAAACATCACTACATTTGTGTAAACATCAATGACAATACACAATTGAATAATTTCATCAACATCATATCAAATTTACATTTCCTTATCATTCCTATTATAAATGAATCCAAAACCCTACATCGTATAGATCTCTTATTAGCACCCTTACTCTCTTGGTCGTGCTAATCAAATTTACCTTGTTGGAGGTTTTGTATTCCAAAGTATTTTATAATTTGGTGAGTGATCTTCATCCTATCATTTCTCACCATATTATATTGTACATTTTGATGAACCCAACACATTACATTCCTATTCCTATTTGGTATCTAGATCTCCTTATTTTCATTCATAGCCTTATTACATTGTATACATCTAGATACATAGGTTCAACTTTACATTTTGGTGAACCTGACTTATAACATTTTCATTTCTATTTTGAGATCTAGTTGTATGTTTGTTAACATGGAACTCTCTAAATTGGATTGGTGTGCAATTACTTGTGTCATTACATTCCTTCTTACATCCCTTTATCAAACACATGGTGTGAATCATAGCTTATTTAATTTTATTATGTTTGTATTCCTTCATGGTATTCTTTCATATGGCATAATGAGGTTAACTAATATCTCTCTTCCTTAAAAGGCATATTTGAAGACCATTATCAATTTTTCATATTTGTTTCTTCTTCAAATTTTAACAAAATGCCTGACATATATAGATAACATAAGGGTCCTTTTTAATGAGCCTAATACTAATCATAATCTTCGTAATCCTCTTCCTCAAAATCAAGCCCCTGGTGATCATTTTATGAATACTTTGTGTGATTCCTATCAAAACCTTCAAAACATTATCCATGACACGTATATTATACATTCCCTAGATGATTTATCTTATTCACAGCCTAAAGAGGAATAGCCTGATGATCTTCCCATAGAGAAAATTCCTACCTCTATTCCTCCTTTTACAATACACGCTCATAAACCTCAAGATGAATCACCGTCTCCTTATACATTAAATGCTACTTACAACATGGGCTATGATATTACCACTCAACAAGGATACAAAGGTTTAGGGCTTGGTATTAATGAACAAGGCATTAAAAATCCTATTAATCCTCCTCAACAAGATCATAAAGGTGGTTTAGGTTTCATAACTCATGTTAATCCTTACCATCCCCATATCAACCAAAACCTCCTCTTGAAATTCTTTTTTCCAACTCAATCTAATGAAATATCACCATTTGATGACTTCTTAGTTTTGGCCAAAAGAATCTATTGGAGCATCAAATTTAATTATAAAATAATATTCCCTTATAGGAACTTTCCAAAAAACCATAAACCTATCAATGGTGATTTTTTGTGTTTCTTTCATCATTCCAACAAACATTCTCTTTGTGATTGTGTTGAGTTTAGAAAATTTGTTCAAGATTTGGTTGATAGATTTATTCTTCATTTAACGCCATATCTTTTACATTTCCTTGATATCAAAGAAATACCTTAGCATCTTATTTTCCTATTATGTTTCTCTCCATTATGTAAACCCCTTTTGTGTAACGAGCTCGAAGGCATCATAATAGGAACTCCTCCTCTTCCTCTCTCAACCTGGGGGGAAATAGATCATCATTTCCTTCTTTGGGGATCCATTTTTCTCCCTTTGTGGACATGTTTCTGGTATAACATTCTTTGTTTATTTTACATAAGAATATTGACATCCTGAGTTGCAACCTTATACATGAGAAATAAATTTGGTAGTTTTATTTGTTTTCCCTATTCTATGCATCCAATATCCCTTGTGTCATTGCATCTTTTATAATATGATGTCCTCTCTTGCATGATTTTTTTCCTTGACACCTTATGCTTGGAATTGTTCATCTATTATAAAGATCTATCACTTAGGGTAGGTGTTAGGTTTTTCTTTCTATCTATCTCTTCCTTTCATGGGATCCATTATCTCTTTGTTGATCATCTCTTTTGTACTATGATTTCCTCCCATGTACAAAATTGTTATATAGAATATTTCTCCTTAATGGGATTAGTATCCACCTTACAATTTTTTCCTTGCTTGGAACTGTGTATCTTGTATAATTGGGTTGACTACTAAGTAGACATAATTATCCATCCTTCTCCTTTTCTTCATCTCTATGGATTGGTAGTATTTCTTGGTGGTACATCCTTTTCGGCATGGGATACTTTGTTTCATGTGATATCCTAACTTCTTTGCCTATAAATATTTTTCATGTCTAAAAGGGCATTCCTATTAAAAAATAATCATTCATATCCTTCCTTGGTGACTTCTTACTTTATAACATGATGTCTTTTCTAGTGTAAATGTGTATTTTTTACATTAGGAGTTTTCTTTGGTTTGCAACATATTTTTCTTGGAATTGTATATTTCTTAGGAAGTAACTATCATTATGGACATATCATATTTTCATCTTTCTTTCACACTTTGGGGCAAGGTTTCATGTATATTATTTTTTTATTTTTATTTTTACTATTTTAGAATCTGATACTGCCACAACGTGGTTTTCACCATCAGTTTTTTTTTTCTTTTTTTTTTCAATTTGTTACTAAGAAACTTGATATCCTCCCCTGTTAGATTCACAATCCTTGCATTGGTGGAAGAGGGATATGGTTCACAAGAATTTAGATAACATGCTAAAGTATAGTCATTGGGAAAGTTAATTATAGTAATAGGGTCTGAGTCTATCCAATCAATAAGGTTAGCGTTTACCAAGGATAATTATTTAGAGGTTTTTAAGGACAACATCACGTCAGCGTCAAAACTATTAAATGGTAATACATGTTTTGTTAAGTCATCTTCTATAGTGTTTAGATCATGAAGAGTCAAATTGTCTTATTAGGGTTATCGTTAATTAGTGTTATGCAGACCTAACTCTAGCGACTCATCATTTGAGCTTTCTCCTTCTTCCCTTATCATATTGGAACTCATATCTTTTATCCTTTGCAGTTCTTCTAGTCCTAGAAAGATGCAAGTGTCTTCATCAATTATCCTAGGCATCACCATCTCATCTAATTTTGTGACAACATTGGTGTTATGGGTAGTATTAGAACTTTCTCCTCTTTCCAATAACAGTGCAGATTTATGGATTACTTCTATCTCAATGTCCATGGTAGTATTAGCCATGTGATCCCATTCATAATCATGTGAGTCTGATATATTGTCATCAGATCAATTTAAAAACTCAACAATAGTTATCTGGTATACTTTATGGATTACATCTATCTCAATGTCCATGGTAGTATCATGCATGTGATCCCATTCATAATCATGTGAGTCTGATATATTGTCATTAGATCAGTTTAAAAACTCAACAATAGTTATCTGGTGTACCCTATTAGCCATTTGCAGATCAAAGTGTGGTAGATCTAGGACATGTGAAATTGTCACCAATTGCCCCCGGTTAGGATGTGCATCTTTTTGTTGTCTTACAAGAGAGGATTCCTCAAGAGTGTTTGAGCTACTTGCTTCTTCTTCTTTGTTTATGTCTTCTTCTTGTTGTTGAGTAATTTCTTCATGAGATTCTTCATTTTTTTGAACTTCCAGAGAGTCGTGTTCTTCTTCCTCCTCTACTTCTTGGATATTGGTTTGTGACAACAAAGGAACATGATGCTCTATTTGTTCTCCAAAAGTAGGTGCATATCGTTCTCCTTGGTGTTTTGGGTTCTCAGTACCAATGTGCAGTAATATTTCATATGTTCAAGGTATACGTTTTGTCTCTTCCTCTTCTTCGTCACTTCCTTTATCAAATATTGGACCATCTCTTGAGGTGGGGTGTTCTGAAATGTTATTGAAACCCAACCCTATTTTGTCTTTAGTGTCTTTGAATTCCATATGGATAGGCTCAATGAGTCCCTTTCTTTTATCTCCTAAAGGTCCCTTCCCTTTTTATCCCATTTGTTTAAGAAGGTCATAACCTTTGCCATATTTTTTGGGTGATATCTCAACATGTTTGACTTCATTTTCTCTCTTTTCCCCCTTATAGAGGCAAGCCAAGACTACTTTATCTTCTTTTTCTTCCTCTTGAAAAGTAGAGGCTCTAACCATACCAGTTGGTTCATGAATGTCTTTTCCTTTTGATGCAATAGATGTAAAAGAGGGGGGTGGTTTCCCATATGATCTTAGAGACACAGGGATGTTAGCCAATGATGGTGTCATGTCTAGTTTGTACTCCCCCATGCTAGTTTCTTAAAGTTTTAGCATCTTTCCAAATATTATCATCACCATGTCTTTAGAGGTTTCAGCTGGAAATTCTTTTGGACCTTCCTTATTGTGAGGAACCATACTATATGCCTTAACATTGTCTCAAGTGTAGCTTGAATATGCAGGAATTGTTACTTCCACCCCATTGTGTGGTAATTTGATACATTGGTGGTAAGTAGATGGCATTGCATCCATTTCATGTATCCAAGGCCTTCCTAGTAATATGTTATAGGCCAATGGTAGATCAAGAACTTGACAAATCACAATGTGTTCAATTGATCCTATTATTATTGGTAAAATAATTAGTCCTTTGCGTGATCTTTCCTCTTCATCATAAGCCTTGATGGTTATCCTACTTCTTGAATTAATTGTTTGTTCGAAAAGACCTAATGCTTTGACCAGATTGAGAGTACATATATTCAACCATGCGCCTCCATCTATCAATACATATTTTACACAGTGTTTATGGATCATAACTTCAATGTGACGGGGTTTATTATGGGGATGAGTCAAAGATTTTTCATCTTCTTCTGAAAAGGAGAGGTAATGTGAAGCTGATATGTGATTGACCATTTCCTAGAACTTGTCCACATCTATGTCTTTCAGAACATTTGCAGAATGTAGGGATTGTTCAAGAACTTCCCTATACATTGAAGAGATCTTTAATAATTCAAATATAGAAATTTGAGCCCGAGGTTCTTTGAAATTGGTCTACCAAGTGATAGTTAGCAGATGGTACATGAACTTTTTGTCTTGATGTTTTTGGTTTAGGAATTGTGACAACAAGTGGTTTAGATGGTGTTGTCTGTTTGGATGACGAATTAACCCCTTTAATTGTGATTTATGCTTGGCTTCGTGTTACCGCATTTGAATGTGTCGATTTGTCCTTGACACCTTTGATAGTGATCACATTGATTGATTCATTCTTTATGTCCAACATATTGATCACAATATCATTATGGGAATAGGTGTAATTGACTTCATTTGCTTTTCCTTTGGAGGCTTCTCCTTTTTCATAGTTGGGAAATGGTTTATTATATGTCGTGTGATCCTCATTGGATGTATGTCCTTCCACTTTGATCTTGCCCCCATCAATGAGATCTTGTATAATGTCTTTGAGTTTAACACAGTCATTAGTCTTGTTTCCTTTATTCTTATGGAACTCACAATAGGCATTATCATTCCACCACCTTGGTTTTACTTCTGGTTCCCATGGTTTTGACACTGATACAGTGATGATTTTTTTATCCAAGAGAGTCTTCAAAACCGTCTCAAGAGGTTCTACCAACGAAGTAAATGTTCATTTTGGTCTAGATGTCCATGGATTATTCTTGTTGGTATCAGTGTTTTCTCTTGGTATTTTTTTTGTTACCTTAGCTTCTTTGCTAGCTTGTAAGTTGTTTGTGAGATTAAACACAACTAGTTTAGAATTTGCATTCGAGGCTTCAACCACTCCATCACTAATAAAAATTGTGTTCTTGTTCCACCATTTAGGTTTGTTGTTATAGTTTTTAGAGGATTTATTGTCTCTTTGGGGTGTAATCTCTCCTTTCTTGACCATAAATTCTTCAACATGAATGGCGTTCTTTTCATTCTGTTGAAACTAGGAGAATCTTGCATTTGTAGAGCGTAGTTCATTTTAGGTACTAAGTTGTTTACAAAGATTTCCATCTTTTTAGATTCGGGTATTGGTCTTGAGTACCTTGAAAATATTCTCCTCCATCATTGTTAAAAGTGCGTGAAGGATTCACATGTTCGTTGTTTTGTGTTGCAAAGATCCATCATGGTAACATTGTGTTGTATGTTGTAGGAGTAATTTTGGACATGTCTTTGAATTAACTCGTCAAACGTTTGTACACTTGGTGTTAGTTTAGAGAACCATTCTATAACATTTTCACCTAGACTTCCTGGAAATAGCCTCATCAAGTATGTCGGTTCGTGCATGTATTCTATGCTTAGGGAACAAAATTCTCTTACATGGTCATGTGGATCTTTTTCTCCCATGTATTTTTCATAGTTGGGTTGTGCCATTTTAGGTGGGAATGAAACCATGTTTATGCTCTTGTCAAAAGGAAATGGACATATGTGCTCCAAGGAATATTTCTTTGTCGGTTTAGTCTTCTCTTTCTTGAGTGCTGTGAGTTCTGTTTGCATTTGATATAGTTATTTCGAGAGTATGGAGATAGGTGTTTGTACCTCTTCTTCTTTCAATCTTTCAACATCATAGTCTTTAGGAAGTTTAACTCCAAGAGAAGCTAAGTGAAGGAAGTATTTTTCTTTATCTTCCCCAATGAATTTTTCCAAGGTCCTTTGAAACTTCCTACTTTGTTTGAGTTTATTGTATTCTTGGTCCGATATGTCCTCATCACTTTCTAAATCAAACAAAGGATGGTCATGATTTCTCTCTTCTTGACTTTCCCTTTCGTCATGTTTGTGGCTATATTCCTCAAAGGAAACACTCTATTTGTGATTAGGTTCATCCATTTCAGGTGAGTCTTGATTAAAAAGGGGGTTTGTTCTAGATGTCTCTCCTTGTATAAATTTAAGCAATCTTGGAGGTCTTTCTGAATCGTCAACAAGGTATTGTTTACTTCTTGTGTTAACCATGAAAGCAAGGTCTCAATTTTGTAAAAAAGTGTTCCAAATGTGTCAAAAGGATTTTTCATATTGTCCAAATATGTTTGTCCAAGTTGGGGTGAGTAAGTTTGATTGTGTGAAGTGATTGATTCCAGCGTGAGAGGGTTAGAATGACCTCATAGTGAGCTGAGAACCAAGAATATTTGTTGAGTGTCATGACAAAATTATTTGGGATCAATTTCAAAAACCCTAAATGACATGCAAGGTAGACTTCCAATTAGATTGAGAAACAATGATAGGCAGACCAACAAGAACAACAGATTATGACTGACGTATCCAAATCCGCAGAGTTTCTGAGTCTGGCACATGTGAAAGTACCCTTTGTCCTAGATGCGACTGATTAGATTCAATCTTAGATATACAGGATGTGATCTTGTTCTTCCAAAATGTGATCTTGTTCACCAGATGTGAGCCAAGATTTACCAAATGCGAGCCTTATCCCCAAATGCGATTTTGTTTCCTAAATGTGACCTAGGATTTACCAAATACGACTCTTTGATGGTTTTTCCTAATTTTTTCCACTTTGTCTTGAAGAAATGAAAACTTGTCCAACTCTAGGGTTTGTCTAATGAATTCCAGAGTGTTTTTGAATAGCATAGATATTTGTAATTGTCAAAATATTGATTGTTTGGAGTGTTTATCTTGTTATTTCAATTTTGACACATCAAGAAAGTTGTTAAGTGACCAAACACACCTATTCCCTAAAATCTATGGCATATGATGAAAATATTTTCTCGTAGACTCAGGAACACACTCAAATGCTAATCAGAATATGGTCATCACCAAGCACGCAATGGCTCTAGTCATGATGTTGTATTATCTGACTCCAAACGCAAGTGAGGGCACAAAATGATGAGTATCTTGGGGCAATTAATATTTTCCTTGCACAAAGATTATCACCTTTCAGAGATGAATTAGGTGGTCTTAACTACAAGGTGTTTTATTTCGGGCATCCGTTCGCAACCATCCCCCATAGAATTGTACAAGGAAAAATTAAAGTTTATAGCCCTATGAGTACCTAAATGTGTGTAGTCTCGCAAGCAAGATTCAAGCGGCTCCGCTCTACACACATCCAAGCATGTCCAAGGAATGATAGTTAAAATTCCAAGGACAAAACTGATTACGTCTTCTAAAACTTTGGCCTCAAGGAAGCATTTTTATTATAGTGAGATGGAAGGGCTGGTATTCACATGTCCTCACTTGGGTCGTTCCCAGAATATTTTTTCCTCAACTGGAAGGCCCTCTAAAGTTAAAAGAAATAAAGAGGATTGATGGCTTAGGAGTCTAGATATCTAATTCTTCACAAGGAAGAAGAGCATGCTCTCCTATCCATGCCATTTTCTCCTATCAAACACATCATGCAAGTTCTTTCCCTCAAATTGTCAAACTCAAAACCTATTCCCCCATATCGAGTTTTTGATTTTCCAACTTGGGAAAAGAGCATAATCCTCTAGTTGGACTAAGAATAAAATTCAAATCCAAAAATTTAGGTTCCTATTTAAAGAAATTAACCAAAATAATTTTGAGCAATTTAAAGTTTATTCCTCCAATCTCTATCCAAATCTTAACTTGATGTTTGAGGTTCTGATTTTCCATAAAGGAAAAGAGCATACTTCTCTAATCAAGTTACGAAGTGGATAGAAAGTGTGTTAAGTTCCTATTGCAAAATAAGTTTGGTTGAAATGCGTAAGACAACCTACAAAACCACTTGTTAGTAATCTCATTCCATCTTCTTAGCCAAAGAAGTCTTCAACAACATCCTGCAATAACTCATTAGACTGCAAAATAATAAGATCCATCCAAAAACATGCAAAGTCAGTTGATTAGTTATCAAACTTATCAAACATGCCAGTAGACTAACCAAATGCAACTTTGAACCTTACTGAATGCAATGTTATTTCCCAAATGTGATACAAGAATGACTAAATGCGATGAAATATCCTAAAGGTGAGCCTTTACACTAAATGCGATATGGGATTAACAAGATGTGATCCTTTACCAGAAATGAATTAGGATTAACACGATGTGATGCAGGATATCCGATGAAGACATATTTTTCCATTAATATGAAAAGGAAAATATTTTTGAAACCGTCAGTAACACCAACACCAAAAGACAGGTTTAGTACAACCCGACAGACAAGTTCACAAGGGAACACGACAACACAGTTTACCAATGCTACAACAGGAACCCGACAGAGTAACCGGACAGAGAAACCCGACAGAGGAACCCGACAAGAAGATTACAGTGTAACTCGACAAAACAGATACTAGAGGAACCCGAAAAACTATAGAGCAACCCGAGCACCAATCTACCGAGAGACAGTTATAAATCCTGAGAAATGTGGATTTGATTTCAACGTCAGATAAAACACTTGCATTTTATATTTAGCTTTAAATCCATTTCTTGAGGGACAAGAAATGTAATTGTAATTGTTTTAATCAGTCTAACTGATAAGAAACATGCAAAATAGGAGATCAAGGTCAAGTTGTAAACCTTTTATCATAGATTTATCATTGTAATACGTGAAACTCATTTTAGGTCAAACTCATTGTATATATAGATATGTAATCAATCAGAGCATGTGTGTGATGATGATTGTAACTGAGAAGCACATCTATGGATCATACAGAGAGTTTTATCTAGAAGAACGACAAAAGATGAAATCAGTTATCAAAAACAAGAACCAAGGCTACCGAGCATAATAGAGGTATTGATCAATCACTATAGGTGATAAATATACATCTAATCTTTAATGGGTCTGTAATCAACAATTCTAGATTGTGTATACTTAGGTCAATGAATATTTTTTACTACATTCTAACAAGTGTAGAAAATAGAAGAAATCCTTGAGAAAGGTGGATTTAACAATCCTTTGTAAATCTCTTAACCGAGTGCACACTAAACAGTGTTGCTAAAGCTCTTAACAGAGTAGACCTTAACGAGTCTCTACATGACACTCCTAACAGGGTAGATCATCAAAAGTGATCAAAATTTGTAAGCCTTAACCAGCCCCTTCCATTCTACAGACAATGAAGTTTTGTGGGTTTCATCCCACCACAATTTTTACCTTCTAACAGAGGTTTTTTGCGTTACCAAATCTTGTGTCATATGTCATTACATTTCATGAATGTTTCTATGAATGTTTTACATGCTAATTGAGTTTATGATTTGATATCACACACAAAGATAGAATAGCATATATGGTTGGTAATACAATTGATTAATAGAAGGATTAAGGTTAATTAATAAAAGTTTTAAGGGTACTGATTCACCCCTCCCCTCTATATTCACACCATTCCATTATTTCCAACAATTGGTATCAGAGCTAGATCTCTTATTTAGAAAATTTTAAAAGACTTAAGAGAAAAGATCATACAATAGAAAGGTACAAGCTAGACAAGAGTATTGAGAATTAGAAGTTAGAGATACAGATCTTCTATGAGCAATATAAAGAAGCTAGAGTCAAGATGAGACAACTACTGGATGAAAGAAAGGTAATGGCATCTCACTATAATGAAATAGACTATCATGAAGAAGAGATACCTAATTTATTTGAGTCTTTAGGGTCTACATCTAGCAATACATCAGACACATCTGAAGGAAGCATTACAAGCCTAAATGAAATCAATCAAAATTTGGCTGGACAAGTTAAATCACTGCAAATCGGTCAAGAGACACAGATGGTAAGAATGATTGAGGTTATGAATAATGCTAGACAAGCTGAGAAAGAAAGAACACTAGCTATTGATGACAAGAAGAAGATCACTGAAAAGCTACAAGAGAAAGAGTCAAAAATACAAAGACTTACTGAACATCATCATGAGATCACCAATCAGATTATTCTTATGAGTCAAGAGGCAAACCGAATGAACATAGAACTGAATGGAAAGCTAGAAGCTATTGGTGAGCTAAGATAAGAAAATGAAATATTGAAGCATGAAGTAAGAATTCAGCAACATCACAATGATATGATCAAAAGAGTTGAAGAAAGCACCAAAAGGATGGATGATTTTCTAGATGGACAAAGAAGAGTCAGCAACAATACCGGACTAGGGTATACCAAGAATGGAGAATCACCACACCAAGCTAATCCAAATAATGTATACACAAATCCAAGACCAAGAAAGCAGTCATGCAGTCACTATGGAAAACCAGGCCACACATCAAATGTTTGCAGGAGCAAAATAAAAGGTATTCCTAAATCAACACCCTCATTCATAGGAAATTGTTATAAATGTAACAAGAAAGGACATAAAGCATATGAATGTAAATCTGAGGTGAAACAACCAAAGAAGGAAACCTACATGGAAAAATATTGGCCTACTTGAAAAATGCCTGGGCACACATCTCTTGAATGCAAGAAGAAGAAAACACAAGCATCGAAGCCTAAACATCAAGAAAATGCTTATCAACCAAAAAGAGTTGGTAACTCATATGGTTGGGATTACAATACATGGACAAACTGCACAACATGTGGTAGCTATGGACACATAGTTGCAAACTGCATGAGAAAATGGATGAGAAAGTCAAGGAGCTGGACTAACCCCAGAATGGCATGCTTACATTGTCATAAAGTTGGTCATCTAAGCCAAGGACTGCAAAGACCGAGTGACAGAGACAAGCACCTTTGCCAATGGTGATACCATTCAAGATATCAGAAAGATGAGAAACAAAATGTGGAGGAAAGCTACAAACACTGATGATGTTGGACCAAGAAACACAATTGGTGACACCTTATCCAATGGATTTGGTGACATCGCCAACCCCACCTAAGATGAACAAGTATGGAACTGCACTATACTAAGTTATACTTTACATCAGTTATATTATACATAGTTAAAATGAAAAACTAGCATGATTTAAGATGCACTATGGTATTACTTGTTATGATTCTATGAATTCATTCTCATCGGTTAATGCATACTGAAAAGCATCAGTGTACTTACAAAGCTAAGTTGTCAAAGAATACCGAGAATCATCGGTGTACATGTGAAAACCAAGTTAATCAATGTAACTCAAGACTCGTCGGTAATCATGTAAAAGAAAAATGTTGTCTTCGCCATATATTGAGATCTGTCGGTGAGAAAGTGAAAAGTTAAATGAGTTGACACTTGCCCTGAGCATCATGTTTTCACCAAAAATAAAGTTGGTATGTCACCCGAGCGACTCTGTCTTTGACACCTGACAAGTGGGTAGAGCATTAATTGTGCCACTTAGGGCACCGTCTATAAAAGGATGATGGAGACTTCATTTCATTCACCAGCAATTTAGAGAAAAGAAGCAAAGCGAAGCAGAGCACAGAGTGACTAGATTGCAGAAGCATTTAAACAACATATTAATAGCATTCAAACGGAATCACAACAACCTTCAGAAGGTTAAGTAAGTAGCATCATCAAGCTCACTATTTATTTTATGGAAAGAGCCCTAAATTCTCATAAACAATGGAAACCACTTCACATGTTACCAAGATCAAGAACGCCAAAGAAAAGAAGGTTAATCTGACCAAGAACTCCACTTGTGAAGAACCTAAGTACAAAATCTATCCAAAGGTTGCTTCGCAACCTGACGACGCTGGTGCATTCTCTGGCATTCCACCTAGGGTTTTACTAATTGAGGATGTTCATTCATACATACATTGCAAGATTGCCGAGATAGGAGATCTTGAAGTTGATCAAGCTTACAAGAAGCTTTGCACAGGCAGGACCATCAAGGAGGAACACAAACACATTAAGGTCAAAGGGCTGACATGTTCCCTAATGTTCCCGAGGGAGTTTAAAACTGAATGGATTTAGATAGTGTTGAGAAGAGTGCATGACTGAAAAATGTGGCTGGATGAGCCAAAACAGATCACCAGAGCTGTGATACACGTTGTGAACGGTTATCCTATAACTGACAAGGCCAAGGCACTTAAACATCCTCCTCACCCTGAGATTGAGAAGATGACAGGTGTAGTATGGGGTAATAGAGGATTGAAGGTTAACACCATCACTGATCCAGAACTAAAGTTTGGTGCATGTGTACTAGGATATAAGATATACCAATGCAACAGGTTAAACAACATAGCATGTGGAGCAGTTGACACTGCCCACAAAATTGTAAAGAAGGGATTACAGTTAGATCTATCTGAGGTTCTACTGAAGTAGTTAGATGAGAAAATGGGGACAATCAGGTCTACAAAGTCCAATTCATGTAAGTTTGGATCACTTTTAATGTGTACATTTTTCTCTTTCTAGAACTTTTTTCCATCCATCGATAATGTCAAATGGGATACTACCTGACCAGTGACCATTCAAATCAGTGAATTCATCAAGTCATTAGGTGACAACTTTGTATCAGTTATGGATGAATACTTTACTGGATTTAAGAAAAGAATGCAGAAAAGAATGAGGATACCAGAACAACTGTTGGAAAAGTATAAGATTGATATTTTCTTTATGGTGGACACCGATAACACCTTTATCAAACTAGTTATACTGAGGATAGCATGGTTAGCACCACTTGACTATGAGGTCAACATAGATCAAGCCACCAATGCTATTGAAGCATTGATAAATGAACCATTAGACAAGTCACAACCTAGGTTTGGAACCTATGAGGAAGCCAAGGAAAGAATTAAAACATGCTTAGTTGTGAAGAAGCTTGATAGAAAGAAGACCAAAATGGTCAAGACACTTGAGAAGAATTTATCAGTCAATGAAAAAGAAACATAACCACAAGAAGAAACCGAGGGATAGTCACCCGTCGGTAAAGGTCAACAAGTGAGTGACTTTGAATATACATAGTCTGATGCACCACCACCAGTAGCAAAGAAACCAAGGACTACTGCTACATCACGGACAAGGAGTCAAACTGCCAAAGAAGACTCACCACCGGTCAAGAAAGGACAGGTGAGGACTTACAAAAGGAAGCCTCAAACAGGGAAAACATCAGAACCTAAAAGGAGAAAATGATTCATTAGAACTAAAGAAGATATAGAAGATACTGAATAGGAAGAACAACCTATAAAGAGTAAAATTCCTAAAATAATTGATGAAATTGCTGCATTAATCGCCAAATCAGGTGGCATATCAAATCCTAAGGTTAGACAATGGTTAACTCTACAACCCGATGATCAGAATAAGATTGAAGAAGCCATCATTAAGGCAATGATTAGATACAAATATGTCCCTATCCAATTTGATAAAATGATGCCACAAGAACTTCTTGACAGAATTTTAGCAAGGTGGACATATACACTAAAGGAAGAGAAACAGATAAGGGAAAGATCCCTAGTTTCAATTATGCCACCCAACTCCAAGATGGAATAAATTGACGAAATGATGAACAAGAATTCACAGAAGTTCTTAACAAAATTAAGAGCCTAAAAAGTACTGGAGGGAAAATTAATTGAGCTTCACAAAGAAAGTGATGATATCTGGAATAAAATCATCAATCCACCTAAGGAGGATTCAAGCCCCAAGCCACTATTAGCTCTTACCGAGGAGCCTCACAATGAAGTAGATCAGGCTAAACCGAGCCCAAAACACATTATTATAAATGATGGTGAGGATGTTAATGAAGAAGCATTGAACACAGAAGCTAACAAGGATATGGATACTGCAGATGAAACATTCACCGATAATACTATCATTGATATTACCGGAGAAGATCCTGCAGATGAGGTAAAGAAAGATGAAGATGTCATTGTTGCCCCAGACCAAATGGAGGAACATGACACAACAACATATGCTTCTCAAATAGATATACCGGGACAAATACAACTATTGATACAAGCTATCAATATTATCTCAGAAAAGGAGAAATCACCCGACAAGGATGAAAGCATACCCAAAGATAAGGGTGCAGAGGAACCAAAAAACACATCCGATGACCAGAATAAAGATGGAGAGCAAAAAGAAACCAATGAAGAACAAAAATAAATAGGAGGAGACCAAAAAGACAAAGGTGAAGAAGAGAAGCAAGGTGATACAACTCCTAAGGATACCGAAGGAGATGCTATAGATAAGGCTAAGGTTGATATGGATACGTCCACTCCCAACTGACAGGTAGACACAAAGCAATAGGATACAGGTACACATACTCCAAAGCCTTCAACAAACACATCAGACCAAGCAAAGGAACTTGCTATGGTACTGCATACAGGTCCCTCCACAACTCTATCCAAGAAGAAGAAGAACAAGAAGAAAAAGAATCCAGTTACACTAGAAGAGATTATTGAGATACCAGCCTGTGATCTGAGGACATTGGATCTAGAGACACTTACAAACTATGCAGAACTTTGTAGAAGAAAAACTATCCAAGATAAGCTTAAAAGGAAAAAAAGGACACATAGCGACTTGAAACAACAAGGGGTATACTTCAACAGATAGTACCTGATATAGACATTGATCAAAACACATCTATCATTGATCAATTAGTCATTCTTACCGACGCCATCCAATCACAGAATGTGGATGCATAAAAGGCAATAGAAGAATGAGAAGAGAAAAATTACCATTACAAATTGACTGAGAAAATCAGTCAAGAAGTGGTCGAGAACAAGGTAAAGTTGTCTGAACAAGTAAATGAATTAGAACCAATCATTTTAGAAGCAATCACCTTAGTTTAGAAGTTAAGCACACTAGAGAAATTCACTAAGCAGAATAGTGAAAAGATTGCAAAAATAGATGTAGATCTTACTTCTAGTGCTCAAGGTCTCTTAACAACTGACAATGCAATACAGTTGCATTATGCAAAGGTAATGGAAGAAAAGAAGTTGAGACTTTAGAGTCAAGAGGTAGAATCAAAGTTTAGGGATGAGGTAACCAAGCTACAGGCTCTACGGCTACCCAATCTTACACTACTACAACAACATATGACAATGGCAAGACAATTGATTTCCAACCCAGAGATATCTATCACCGACAACATCTATGATATGCATGCAAGGATCACATTGGAGCACATAGCTCTAGAAAACCTTCAAGAAAAATGGGAGAAGATGATAGAAGACATGAACAACTCTCATTCCCACATTTTTGACAGGTTGTAAGTAATTACACCTTTGCCCTTACTATCAAAAAAGGGGGAAAATTATATGAATAGGAGGAAAAATGATAAGGGGAAATGATATGATAAAGAGGGAAAACAAGGTGATATGGGGAGATAATAAGTCTATATACATATACTATACCAGCATATACATAGGGGGAGTCATAATGACAAGGTGAACACATGGTGTACATTACTAAACATTTTAATATTTTGCACATATCAATTTTTGATACTAATGTCAAAGGGGGAGATTGAAGACTTATTTTTCCATTAGTATGCAAAGGAAAATAGTTTTCAAACCGTCAGTAACACCAACATTGAAAGATAGGTTTAGTGTAACCTAATAGACAAGTTCACAAGGGAACTCGACGACACAATTTACTAGTGTAACCCAAAAATGCTACAAGAGGAACCCGACAGAGTAACCCGACAGAGAAACCCGATAGAGGAACCCGACAAGAAGGTTACAGTGTAACCCGACAGAACAGATACCAGAGGAACCCAACAAACTATAGAGCAACCTGAGCACCGGTCTACCAAGAGACAGTTATAAATGCTGAGAAATGTGGATCTGATTTCTACGTCAGATAAAACACTTGTGTTTTATATTTAGCTTTTTGATTAGCTTTAAATCCATTTCTTGAGGGACAAGAAATGTAATTGTAATTGTTTCAATCAGTCTAACTGATAAGAAACATGCAAAATAGGAGATCAAGGTCAAGTTATAAACCTTCAATCATAGAGTTATCATTGTAATACGTGAAACTTATTTTAGGTCAAACCCATTGTATAAATAGATATGTAATCAATCAGAACATGCGTGTGATGATGATTATAGCCGAGAAGCACATCTATGGATCAGACTGAGAGTTTTATGTAGAAGAACAACAAAAGATGAAATCAGTTATCAAGAACAAGAGCCAAGGCTACTGAGCAGAATAGAGGTATTGATCAATCACTATAGGTGATAAATATACATGTAATCTTTAATGGATCTGTAATCAGCAATTCTAGATTGCATATACTCAAGTCAATGAATATTTTTGACTACATTCTAAAAAGTGTAGCAAATAGAATAAATCCTTGAGAAAGGTGGATTTAAAAATCCTTTGTAAATCTCTTAACCAGGTGCACACTAAACAGTGTTGCTAAAGCTCTTAACAGAGTAAACCTTAACTAGTCTCTACATGATACTCCTAACAGGGTAGATCATCAGAAGTGATCAAAATTTGTAAGCCTTAACTGACCCCTTCCATTCTACAGATAGTGAAGTTTTGTGGGTTTTACCCCCACTGCAAATTTTACCTTCTAAAAGGGGTTTTCTGCGTTACCAAATCTTGTGTCATATGTCATTACATTTCATGAATGTTTCTATGAATATTTTACATGCTAATTGAGTTTATGATTTGATATAACATACACAAAGATAGAATAGCATATATGGTTGGTAATACAATTGATTACTAAAAGGATTAAGGTTAAGTGATAAAAAATTTAAGGGTACTGATTCACCCCTCCCCTATTAGTACACACCATTCCATTATTTCCAACATCCAGGATGTGAGCTTCTTTATGGGTGGTGATCATTTGCTCCTAAATGTGATCCTTTGCTTCCAAATGTGAGTCTGTACCCAAAAACAGAGAACAAAAGATGATCAATTGGCTCAAAATGGTGAGAAATGTGGGGCTCTACCCCACAATGGGCGCTAGAAATGTGTGTGTGAATTATGTTCCTACAAGTTACAACACAATACTTCAATATGTCATTGCATCAATGGTTAGAAATATGAAAATCAATTGAAAAGCATAAGGAACCCATTTAAATCAACATATTTCTTCCTATCTAAGAAGAGTGTGATTTAAGCTATAATTTCTCTAAGATTATGCATTAAATTAGTGACACATTCAGTCCTATAATGGAAGATTTATTGAGAAAATGAAGCTAATTATCATGCAACTCATGCTTAGAAATGAATCAAAGATTCAATTGAAGAGCAAATGAAGATTATCTAATTAGCTATGTGAAATTTTGAAACAAAATGACAGCATAAGGATGCATTCAAAATTCTAAAATTGTGGGCTTATTGAGCTCAAAATTCAATCCTTTTATGGAAGAATTTGAGAAATGAGTGGTTAAGATCAACTTGTGAGGAGAGGTGAGGATTGAATCTTTAGTGATCCATGTGAGTGAACTCACATTGGTTCATGGATTGACTTTCCATGTGCAAGTGATGAGTTGTATTTAGAGAGTTTATTTAATTCCTTTTAATTAATTACTTTAGCCAAGGATTTAATTAGGTTGATTTGGGTTAAATAGGCCAAGGTAATTAATGTGAGTTAGTGATGAAATCACTTTAATTTTAGGAGATTAAATTGATTTTGATGAATTATGTCAATAATCAAATAGTTGGATTGACATAATTAGGGGTATGATCACATTTAGGGAAAATAGGGTCTCTAGTTAGAGTAGACCAAATTAGGGTGGTTACAGTACAAGGATAGAGTTATAAAAGAGACAGGGAGACAACCGAAATGTCTGAGATATGACAGAGGCGGAGAATTTACATCTGATGAATTTACACTCTTCTATAATAAACATAGTATTGTATCATCTTAAAATGGAAGCACTTCCATTTTGGTAGGTTTAGCACCCTTGTTTAGTACACTTGAATGTTAGATTTGCATTTAGGATGCATCTGCACTTGATTCTACATTTCTAGGTGAAATTAGGGTTAGGATCCTATGGATTCTCCTTAATTCCCCTCTTTGTGGCTTTATTTTTAGGTAGAACCTATGTACTGGCTCTCCTAATCTTCATCATACCTCTTCTATGGCCTATGTGCCGCTCCCCAACACTCTGGTGTGTTTACTCACCTTCCTAGGTCCCCAGCTGACCTGGGAATCTTACAGATTTCTTAAGATGACCTACCTGAAACCTAAGGTCAGGGTTGAGGTCGATTCTGACCGAGGTCAGAATCGAGGTTGACCTTAACCTAGGTCAAGGTCAAGGTTGATTTTGACCTATGTCGGGTGTTGGTCCCCTCTTTCAGATCTGGAACATATCGGGGCCCTAAACTTAAAAATAGGTCCCCAGGTCCAGGTGCGGAAGTGTTTTATCTGATATTCAAATTAATACATCCCCTCCTTGGTTGGTGATTGTAATTGGACCATAATTCAAGGCAAAATTTTAATTTGGGTCCCTTGCATTGCCCTAGGAGGTATACCTTGAGATCTCTATATAAACATTCTCTTTTTCCTTCATTATACATGATGACACAAAAAGATCATTACGATATTATGATGCATATTGTGATGATATGATGATGCAAGAATGCAAGAGGATGATATAGAAGGACAAGATATTATGATGCCTTGATACAAGAAAGCACTTTTGTGGACAAAACCATTGTAGATCTTCACTGGAGAAAGAAAGAGTTCTTCAAATCCTTCCTTCTTCATTGATCTACTTACTTTCAACATTCAAGCATTCAAAGGATACAACCATGGGGTAGAGATTATGGATTGTGAGTTTGATAGGAGTACTTTAGCCTTGGGGGCTTGGTATGATTTCTTTATCATATTCAAATCTATGCATTGCTTTTCTCATTTCAATTCATGCTAGGGTTTCAAACTAGAAGATTAGATCTTGGTATTGCACATTCAAAGCTCTTCCTATGAGCAACACACACATACATTCTATTACATCCAGCTATTCATGGAGGTGGAAACCACCAAAACAAGGGTTTGACTAAGGAAAAACCCTATATAGCCACCCCAAAACACCCTTTTTCAGATATCTACAGTCGTTGTTTTGGGAGTTGCAGGCCAGAATCAAATACCCTTTTTGGCAAACTTTTGAGATCTGGAAACAGATTTTTTGTCAGACTGTGCAGATCAAAGGCGACATTCATTTTTGGATCAAAATTGACCTGAGCCAAATCTGAAAAATATTTATGGGTTTTCTCAGTTTCTGTGTTTCTATTCTAGATTCGGTTGCAGATTTTCCAGAAACTCGATACAGATATCAGAAAATAGGTATTTCCAGATCTACTATAATGTGAGTTATGTATTTAAATCCTTTATTCTTTGTAATACTTTTGAATCTATATTTCCATTTTAATAATATAGTACACAATAAAAATAAAACAAATGTAAAGGGCGATTAGTATGTGACATCAGATCTCTGGTACTAAACCCTAGTAGATCTACCATACTACCTTTTTATCCTTTATAGGTATAAAGAGGCAAATGTCAGCACCAAGGAAACCACAACAGAATGGTATAGCTGAAAGAAGAAGCAGATCCATTGTGGATTGTGCTAGAACACTGATGATTGAGAATGGAATTTCTCAAACCTTCTAGAGAGAAGCAGACGACACTTCTGCTTATACACTTAACCGAGTACAACTGAAGAAGGGAACTAACAAAACATCTTATGAGATCTGATATGGACACAAACTGAATGTAAGTTACTTCAAAGTATTTGGAAGTAGGTGTTATATTCTGAAAGATGAAAGAGATGGTAAATTTGACTCTAAAGGAGATGAAGGAATATTCTTGGGATATTCTACTAAGAGCAAAGCCTACAAATGTTTGAATAAGAATACTAAAAAAATTGTAGAAAGTGCAAATGTGAGGATTGATGAATTTATAGAGAAGAATGATGAAGACATCAATAAGGAACCCAAGGATTATCAAAGATTTGTTTATGTACAAACTGAGATTCCTGACATCTTACCAAAAGCACAAATTGAGGAAGAAGACAAGCAAAGAGAGCTTCCACCGAATTATGGAAATGAAGAGATGCCCCCAGCTATCGAGCATGTGTTGACAAAGTATTTGAAAAGACATCACTCACCGATTAAAAACATTGGATACAGGATTGCTGGAGTTCTGACAAGAAGAAAGGTAAGAGAAAATACATGCTTAATATTTGAATTTGAACTGAGAAAAGTAAAAGATGCATTAGAAAGTGAAGATTCGCTGAAAGCAATGAAGGAAGAGATAGATCAAATTCAAAAGAATAATACATGGACTTTGGTACCAAGACCAAAAGATAAGAATGTAATCGGTACTAAGTGGATTTTTAGAAATAAGTTGAATTTGCATGGTAATGTAATAAAAAATAAAGCAAGATTAGTTTGCAAGGGGTATGCACAAGAAGAAGGAATTGACTATGGTGAAACTTTTGCACCTGTTTCTAGATTAGAAGGGGTAAGAATTCTACTAGCATATGCGGCTTATAAGGGATTCAAAATTTATCAAATGGATGTTAAGTTTGTGTTTCTCAACGGTATTCTTGAAGAGGAAATATATATTGAAAAAGATGAAGGATTTTCTGAGAATACTAACCGAGACATGGTATGCAAATTTCACAAAGTAGTGTATGGTTGGAAACAAGCACCCTGAGCATGGTATGAAAGATTGCATTCATATTTAATCAAAATAGGATTTCAAAGAACTAGTGACAACAACAATGTGTATCTGAAATGTGATAGTACTAACAAATATTTAATTGTTGAGATATTTGTTGATGACATTAACTTTGGAGGCAATGATGCAATGTGCAAATCTTTTGCTGAGGAGATGAGAAAGGAGTTTAAAATGTCTATGATTGGAGAGATTAAATTATTTCTTGGACTTCAAATTTAACAGGTAAAGGATGGGATCTATATTACACAATCAAAATATATCAAGGAGATCATAAAGACTTTTGGGATAGATGACTCAAAACCAGTTGGAACACTGATGCTCACTAGCTGCAAGTTATCTAAAGAGGATGAGTCAAAAGAAATCAATGAGACACTCTACTGATCCATGATTGGTAAGTCACAATATGTAGTGCACATCAGACATGATATTTCTCATGTAGTAGGGATTGTTGTAAGGTTTTCTTCCGATCTGAACGAAACACATATGTCTGCAGTTAAGAGAATTTTTAGATATCTAAAAGGCACTAAGGATTTTAACCTACTATACAAGAAAGGAGGAGACTTTAACTTGAAAGTCTACATTGATGTTGATTGGGTTGGAAACATTGATGACAAAAAGAGTACAAGCGGAGGAGCTTTCTTTTTAGGAGAAAGACTAGTTACATGGCTAAGCAAGAAACAAAGTTGTATTTCACAGTCTACTGTTGAGGCTGAGTATGTTTCTGCAACTATGAATTATGCAAATATTGTGTGGATCAAACAACTACTAGAAGGTATGCAAGAGTAGATCACCAGTCCAATCACTATCTATTGTGACAACACAAGTGCTATAAACATATCAAAGAATCTGGTAATGCACTCAAAGACCAAGCACATATCTATCAAGTATCATTGCTTGAAAGAACAAGTACAAGACAAGCATGTAATGTTGGAATATGTGAATTCAAAAGAACAACTTGTTGACATATTCACCAAACCACCACCGAAGGATGATTTTGAGCATCTTAGAGGTAAATTAGGGGTCCTACCCCTATCCAATATTCATTTATGCAAGAGGCATGTTGCATAAATTCTAGGACACATTAGAATATCTGAATTTTGAGTTGATGCTAGTGATCACACTTTAGGTGATGCCTGGAGTTGTGAAAGGATTTATGTATGCAAAGAGAAATTAGTACATACAAGGTATGATTCACTACCTGAACAAGATTTTAGGAATATGGATCTTTGGCACTGTTGTCAAAGAGGGAGAAGTAAGTAATTGATAAAATACATAAGGAATAAAGAAGTAAGTGATGAATACATAAGTGAAGGAGACCACATGTATGAGGGAGAATGTTATAGAAGGAAAAGAGGAAGAACAAGCTAAGAGGGAGAAAAGATAGTATATATAGATCAGAGTATATCATCATCAACTGATAGTGTTTTCATCAATGCCAAAGAGGGAGATTATTAACCAACTAATGGTAATGATGATGAAGATCGAGTTTAGTAGAATACAAGAAAGTAGAATGGTTAGATCAGTTTTTATTTTGTCATTGATGTTAAGAAATTGATTTATGGTTTATATTAAGTTGCCATATCATTCTGAGAGGAACTTAATTGGAAAGATAATAAAGATCAGACAATGATGAGGTACTATTGGTGTAATTATTTTTACTTAACATTTTATGTTGTTAAGTCGGTAAAGCAGAGAGGTCAAGTCGGTAAAGGGAACAAGCCTAGTTACTAAGCAGTGAGAAGTTTGTGTTGTAATATGAAGTGTTAGTAGAGAAAAGAAAAAACATTCACCAAGTGAAGCTGACAACCGAGCAAGGTTAATTACCGAGCAAGGTTTGTAACCGAGCAAAGTCAGACACCAAGTGAAGATAGTCACCGAGTCATCGAGCACGAAACAAAGTTTGAACATAGATAGAATTCAAGGATCTAAACGCATTTAATGTGAAGGAACGGAGATAAAGAAGATGCTAAGGACAAAGAAGAAGTTTGTTACAAGATCTATGGTCATGAAAAGTCAAATTCAAAATCTGAGATGAAAATTAAGTGGCAACAAGAAAGTTGTGAGTTCCAAGAAAAGTGCAAGTCACGTGGCAAAGGTTAACCGCCTAATCGAGTTGCAGATACATTATATCAGTTCATATGAGAGGATCTAATGGTTGAGCTCAATTGAAGGAAAACCTAATCAATGAGATTAAGAGGCAAAACAGAGGCCTATATATTGATGAGTTTGTATGTTTATATAGAGATGCTGGTGAATTGAATAATTGAAGAACTAACGAGCAAAGTAGTGAAAGGGGTGGAGATCCAGTCCAAAGAAGAGACTGATGAGTTGTTGATACCAGTAGTTTTAGAGAGAGAATAAGGGATATGATCAAGAAAATGATAGTTGCAGAATCACAGATCAAATCAATACACTGTTGCTTACTAATATGTGTAACCAAAAATCTCTTAACCGAGTGGGCCTAATAAGTCTTTTTGTAAATCTTTGAGAAAGGTAACATTCTAGGATGAATGTTTAAGCCCTCTGACCAAGCCACTCCTAATAGGGTGAAGATCTTAATAGATCTAAGGTAAACCCCCTAATAGGGTCACATCTAACAAATGTGCATTGTAATCTTTAACCAGATTGGCTCCTAACTGAGCATACTTCAGAAGAGTATTTCTTTTCGTGAGTGACAATTCCCATGATGGTTTTTCCCAAATTGGGTTTCCTCGTTAAATATGGTGTTACATGTGATGCTTGATAATTGTGGATGTTATTTGCTTATGTTATATGTTTTTTATCAAGTTTGTGAAGTGTTTACAAGTTTTGGTTGTTATTGTTATTTGAATCCCGGAGTTGAATTAGAGGTTTAGTTTTAAAGTGTTAAGTTTCAATATTTTCTAATTCACCCCCTCTCAGTAAATCATCATTTAGTAGGGTAAACCAACATTACCTTTTTGAACTGAAGAGTTGATTGTGAGTTACCTCTTTCAACTGAAGGGTTGATTTATTTGCGTATTTATTAAAATACTCAAACATGAGATAATTCAATTCTATTTTGATTTAAAATAGAATTTCTAGTCAAATTAATTTAATTAGAATAATAAATTAATAGGTTTAAATATTTAATTTTAAACTTTAGGAAATTGAATTTAATTAATTAATAAAGATTAATTAATTAAATAAAATTAATTATTTAATTAATTTAGGGGAAATGATTAAATGAATATATGATCGGATTTAGACGAAATAAGATGATTAATTAATGATTAAAAAACCATTAATTAATAGAGGAAACTTAGTAATTAAATGTAAGGTCGCAAGTCTGCCCATTTTAGGGTGTCTACACCACCATTGTGAGGGAATGAGGAATACTTGATGGGAAGTAATTGTAATGTATTAGCTTTGAATGATCAAAGAATAAATGTAGTGTTTTTTTTTTAAATTGCTGGACAGTTACTATTGCAGGCACACGTTCTTGTTGTTACGTAGCATTTTATTGTATGAAGATGGATTGATCAACCCATACATTTGATTTGCTAATGTTTTAAGATGATTTAAATTTTTTATAAGTCAAGTTAGAGGTTTGGTCATGATTCATGAAGGAAGATCTAATGATTTTTGTTTAAACTGTGTAAAACCCTCTGTGACAAACCCAGATGCAAGGGTTTAACGTTTTATTGAGTTTTTACCTATGGAATATTCTAACTGTTTGATATTTTAAAGAAGACTTGTCAAGATTTCAAATGAATTTGGTCTTGCAGTAAATGGTTGTGTATTTTGGGTGTGAATGATGCCCTAGCAGGCAGAACTTGGGAAATTTATGTGTTTTGACAGTAGTGAACAAGTTTTGATTAATTGTCTGATAGTAAGTGATTGAAAGCATTGGAAAATGGTTGTTATGGGAAAGGACAGGATGTGAGGTGACACATGCCATATATTGGATGTATTTGTACAAAATAATTCATTTGGAAGAATAAACAAATAATAATATTTATTGCAAGCAGTCACTTCACTATTTTTTGTGTTGTATTTTGAAGTTGTCTGCAGAAACCTTGAAGGAAGATAGAACCCAAAAAAATGGTGAGTGAGTGACCAATGCCCATGGAATCCAAAGGAGGAAGGACCTTGAAGGACTAAAGTTTTTATTGCAAGTATTTTGAATTCATAGTTAACTATCAATGGAGGACAATCTGGTAATGACAGTCACACCTACTAAAGATATCTTTCCTATTTGATCAATCCCTGATATTGATAATAGAATTGTTGTTGATCCCACTTGGAATGACTAAGGACCTTAGAGTGTTTTATTTATGAATGTACCTTTCATTTTTAGTGAATATTGTTTGTTTAAATGTGGATAGTAACATGTAGGGGAAAAACATCAGTATTAAGAAGATCATAGATTATGTGAGGCCTCACCCTGACCCATCACAGTCTTACTGGTCGATCACACTTTGATACTTTATGTTTTGATACATTGATACACTTTTTGATTATCCTGACAGAGACTCAAGATACTATGTTATGATGATAATTATATTGTGTGGATTTTATTTTGATATGGATTAGACCTAGATCAGATGGTTTTTTTTTTTTTTTTTATATATGTTTAGATAAGCGAACTGATGAGAAGATCGAATCATGATTAGACTTGATTATTTCATGGATGTTATGTAATGATGATTATGGAATTTTTATGTTTTAAACTTTTCTGTATGAAAATTGCAATTAAGAATTTAATCTTGCTATTGATTGATGTTGCTAATTATAAATTGAAAATATATATATTGCATGTGATTTTATTATCTTGGACTATTGATGCTCGAGTTTAGTGTGCAGGAAAGAGAACCATGGAATTATTCGGAGAATCAGGGCTAAACACATGTGAATTGAGTAAACCAAGGTTTAATCCACTGAGGGATTAAAACCTCATTGTAATGTGATCCTTGTTGTAAATGTAATATGAATGTGTGTTAACAGTTTAATACTCATGTTGTTGTTGTTTGGGCATGTCATTGTGAATCTGATGTGTATTTTGTCTTGGTGTCACTTGACACTTGTGTTGTCCATGTGGATGATGACATGTCAAATTAGGGCTTGGAAAAGAATCACCAAACCTAATAGGATGCAATATTAATCCCACTTGCATATAGATGTCTTGTAGGGATCACATCAAGTTGAAACTCGAATTTGAACTATAGGGGTACTTTGGAAGCGTCAAAAGTGACCCTAGAGTGTATTTTTGGCCAATATTAGTTAACCCTAAGGGGGTACTTTGGGTTAGGGCTAGTTTTTACCTATGGATTAAACCTATATCACCATTATAGCCCTCCAAAATGCCTACCTTTCAAAAGTGGCGAAAATGAAGATGGCCACATGCATTGACTTGTCCCACACTCCTTTCTAAACTCACAATTAAGAGGGGAGACAAGAGGTAGGGAAAAAAGACTAGAGGTCATGTCTCATTAATTGCTAAGTCTTGAGTACACTTTAACGGCCTTTTTAGAGGATTGGGAGAAACTTAGTGGGTGTTAACCCACTCTCCAATTTTGGAGACAATTAGGTTTGGAGAAAGAAAAGGAAAAGGGATAAGAGCTCTTCTCAACTACACTATTGCCATTTTTCTTGGACCAAGGTTGGTGAATTCTTGCCATGGAAGAATATTTTTGCTCTTGAGCTTGCCTGATATTGTTGAATGAAAATGTAAACCTTGTATGGATACATTTATGTAATCTTGTAATGTATTGTTAAATGTAGAAGTTGATGTTATGTGTTGGGTTCGGGATGCATTTGAGTTTTGTTTCTTCTCTTGTTCTTTTGGATTTGGGAGTATTGTTCATGGGAGTTTTAAGGCATTACTCACCCTTTGGGAAGGAAAGAAGTAGTCTTGGGTGAAGGGGTTAGTTGGGCTATCCATTGTAGTGAGAGTCTCTTCTCTTGGAGAAGAGGGATAATTTCATCGAGTATGGGCTCCATGAAGCCATGTTGTAAAAATTGTTTTGGTATAGAAATGACCAAATTGTGTATATGGAAGGAATTCCAATTTTAGCCTTCAAAATTCATGGGAGAGAACTCTTGTTGAGAGATTTGAATGCAATGACATTCTCCTCCTTGGAAAATCCCACCTTCACCCTACTTCAATGGGTTTGAAAATCCCATTTGTGAAAACCTTGGTTGGGAATAATTTGTTGTGCATTTGTGTTAGTTGTGAAGTTTTGAAATATGCTATCTTGTTTAATCTTGGTTCTCCAAGTTCGGGGGTGGCCTCTCTTGAGGCCTTGGTTGGGAGGTGAGCTCCCATGGTTCCCTTCATGTTTTATTATAGATTTTTGACATCAAGTTGGAAGTGGCAGATTCTGAAAGAAGCCTTCCTTTGGTATTGTTGAGAAAAAAAAAACAACTTTGTAGTTGCATATTCACTCCTTGTGTTTGAGGATCATTTTTAGTAAATGTTGTAAAGTTCATTGTAGGCTTGTTGAGCAAAATATATCAATCTTTTATTATTATTGTAATAATTTCATGACATGTAATTTTAAATTTTCAAGTTAAGAATACTTCATGTTTTCCTTTGTAAATCTAGAATTTTAGCTTAATTAGATCAATATTTCATTTTCAAAATCATTGTATTTCATCCCTTGAAAAGAAGTGATTAAAATACTAAACATAGTAAGTCATAGCAATTGATGTAATAATGAAACAATTACCTATTATTAGTGATCAAATCTTAATGGTATAAGGGTTGGGCAACAAAACAAATAAAACAATCAAATTGCATATATCTTCCATATATATATATATATATATATATATATATATACACACACAAACTCACCTACCATACATTCCCATAAAATAGAGCATAAAACTCTCTGGAAAATGTATGGGGAGGGATTTAATTCCCTCCCCATACACAGAGAATATTCTGCAAAAGATCCCTCTCCATAAGTTCACTTTATTATTCCCTAAGCATCCCTCTAAACTAACCCTTGTGCTAATACATCATTCACTTTTTAAAAAATACTTAATACCCTTCGCCCATCCTTGTGGGCCCCACCATATATTTTCCCTCCCATCTTGCTATCCCATCCAAAATTTTGGGAGGCATGAAGTTAATTCCCTTACCATGTTTTGACCTTCCCCATTCGATGCTTATTGTTTCTGACATGTACATCCCCCTAGGACAATGGTCAACATCATAGTTTAAAACATGTAGAAAGTGCCTTGGGCTCCACCCTAGCTTTGGAATTCACATACCCTTTGGTTTTTCTGCCACCTAAATCCCTTTCTCCCATGCGAAATTTATACCTCATGTAACTTCACCTTATAATGTTGTGGCCCCCACCAATTTGTTCCATTCGAATTCTTCCAAGGCTCTCCTCCTTGGTAAATGTCGTAGGTTTTGGAAGAGGTTTAGTAATTCACACCCCTTCCCCACCCACTTGGAAAATGGGCCATGGGGGAATAGGGATAGTATGTGACCTCTTAGGATTGGATAGGTGATAGGTGATAGGTTGTTAGTAGATAGGTAGGCTTAAGTATATTGTTATAGGTAGTTTATTAGTAATTAACAGATTTAATTACATAGTTAATTTAGTTTAGTATTGTACCTTTTAGTTAAATGATATTATATTCTCTCCATTGTGGACATTATTAAAAAGGATTTTTATATGTAAATAGATTAAGTTGTAAATAGATTTAATTTTGAGTTATGTTATTCAAATTAAGTGACCCCACTTAATAGATGTATTTTCATTCAAATTGTGCTATTTAATTACTACTTTGAAAACCTTAGTCTATGTGTGAAATATATATAGATTTGCTTATCTGTTACAGATTTAATTTCTTATTGATTATTAAAATCATGTAATGTCATTTAGATAAAGTTTATTTAATTGTGTAATTAATTATTGATTGTTAGACGTAGTTTTATGGAAGATGTTTAGATAGATGTTAGTTTCGATAAATTAAAGTATGTTGCCTATGTGTTTTGAAAGGTTAGAGGTCAATATAAATTTTCTAATTGATATCAATTTAATATTCTATCAAGGAATTTAAGGACTATAGTTTTATGGAAAATTGTATAGCAGAGTTTTATTGTTGTCAGGAGGATAAGGGTTAGATTAGGTTTTGATTATTGAAATTTAATCTAGTGGTTAAWGGTCGAAAGTAAATTGGGATCARAATTTAATGAATAAGTTGTAGCTAAGGTTAGAAATTAAGTGATTACYAGGATGACCTATTTCAAYGTATGACTCTTAACAAYAGAATATCATCATGATACTTTACATARATTAAAACTTGAAACTAGAGTTAAACCAACCAGACCCAGGTATTCACATAACCCGTATGGCTAGTTGATGCTCTAATTTAGCATCTGTAGGTGATGTACCCCTAATTCAACTTATGCATATACCTTGCAATTCGAAGACTACCCTTACCATGATATCACATCACCTCAAATACATCCCTGTTAGTGGTTTGCACTTGCGTATTTAAAAAAAAATTGTATGTGTGTTTTGCCCTAGTTTTGGGCATGACATTTTGGTATCAGAGCCAGGTTTCGACACTAGGAACCTAACCCATTACGTTTCAACTCATTCAAAACTTTAATCATTGTGTAGGATGCCTGCGGTCACTAGAAATAACCGACGGGGTAGAGGTCATAGAGCTCCCCATGCGGGGGCGGGATAGGAGGATCCACCACCACCACCACCTCCACCACCACCGAACCCCAACCATGATATTTTGGATGTTCTCCAGAATCTGATTGGGGTAATCTAGCAAAGACTACCACCCATAGTTCAGCAAGAGATCCCAAAAAGGGAAGCACATGTTTCAGAAAATGATAGAGCACTCAGCAAAGAGAGAAGTAGTAGTCCCCCACCCAGGTCTATTGAGGGTCATGATGATCAAGAGGGTGAGTCGGTTCATCGGGTTGTACTTCCATGTGAGCATGAGGTACGTGCTAGGGAGAGACCCCCTAGAGATGTTGGAGATGAGATCCGAGAGTTATTACGACTCCAGCCACCCTTGTTTTTGGGATCCTCAGATGGGTCAGTAGCAGAGGCCTGGTTATAGAGCTTACATCGATGTTTTGGATTGCACCCTTATGGGAGTAATCTAAAGGCATGACTTGCAGTCCACCTCCTATGGGAGAAGGCTTCCACTTGGTGGGAGCAGGAGGTGTCCATAGGTGGATTGAGCATTGACACACTCACTTGGGAGACTTTTGTGGCCCATTTTTGAGAGAGGTATCTCTCCGAGCATTTTAGACAAAGACAGATAGAGGAGTTCCATGATCTCCAGCAGAGAGGAATCACAGTGGCCCAGTATGAGATTCAGTTTCTCGAGCTCCTTCCATATGTTGATTACATGAAGGACGAGAAACTGTGTATTCACCGTTTCATTAAGGGACTTAATATGTCTCTTCAGAGCACAGTACTTCTAGCATTCCCCACCACTTTCAGAGGGGCAGTTGAGATGGCACTTGTAGCTGAGGATATCCGTACTAGACAGGAATTCTGAGATCGGTCCCAGCACCGAAACCCCTCTTCCTAGCAGTCAGGACAGTAGAGACCCCCCTTGGAAAGGGAAACAGAATCACTCAGCAGGATCCTTTAAGGGTCAACAGTCTCAGCAGCAGAGATCTCAGCAGGATTCTAGACAAAGGCATTCACAGGGTTATCAGGACTCTAAGCCCAAATAGTGGGATTCTTAGGGTTCTAGGCAGGATCAGAGGACACAAACCCCTCAGGCATAGCCAGCTAGGACTCAGCAGTCATCTAGGGGTGGATACAGTGGCTCTAGTAGACCGGAGGGTCACAGTAGCCCAGGACATAGGGAGTACAGATTCAGACCCGGGGACCTTGTTACACTTGCGGTGGTATGGGTCATTTAGTGAGAGAGTGCCCACAGGGACAGTCAGCCAGCGGTCAAAGAGGGGTTACTTTAGAGCCTACAGTTGGAGATATGGGTAGATCCCATAGAGTTTTTGTAGCAGTTGATAGCCACCAAGCCGAGCACAAGGCCATGGTCATAGAGGCCACAGGTATGATTCAGGGTGTCAGTGTTTCTATCTTATTTGATTCAGGAGCCACGGACTCCTTTATATCTCCTTATGTAGTGGAGCGTTGCGGGCTGGTGGCAGTTAGACAGGATGTTGGTTGGGAGGTTGAGTTAGCTTCAGGAGCTAGGGTGTCTATTAGTTCCTTAGTTCCTAGTTGCCAGATTCAGATTGGAGACTTAATCATGATGACTGATCTCCGCATTACCCCTCTAGGTTCTTATGATGTATTCCTTGGCATGGATTGGCTATATGCCCATAGCGCTAAGATGGATTTTCGTCAGAAGAGGGTTGAGTGTGTTGACGATCATGGTATTCCTATGGTGATATTTGGGGTACAATGACCCGTATCCCTTCACATTATTTCCTCTATGCAACTTAGGCGGTGTGTGCGAAAGGGATGCCAGTTATTTTCCATCACCATTAGTGATAGAGAGGAGAATTCAGAGGGGGAGCCTTCGCTTGAGGATTATCCTATTCTTCAGGAGTTTACAGATGTATTTCCTATTGAGCTACCTGGTATGCCTCCACCTAGGGTAGTTGATTTTCACATAGATCTTATACCAGGAGTCGAGCCAGTATCTAGAGCACCATACAGGATGACTACTCATGAGCTCAATGAGCTCAAGATTCAGTTAGAAGAGCTCTTGGAAAAAGGGCATATCCAACCTAGTGTGTCACCTTGGGGTGCACTAGTAATTTTTGTGAAGAAGAAGGATGGATCACTTAGATTGTGCATTGATTATTGGCAGTTGAATAAAGTAACAATTAAGAATCGATACCCACTTCCCAGGATCAATGATTTGTTTAATCAGTTGCAGGGTGCCTGAGTGTTCTCAAAGATAGATATGAAGTTGGGGTACCATCAGTTACGGATTGTGGAAAGTGATATCCACAAGATTGCTTTTCGCACAAGGTATGGTCACTATGAGTTCACAGTAGTGCCATTGGGCCTCACGAATGCTCTAGATGTGTTCATGAGCCTCATGAATGAAGTATTTCATACTTTCTTGGATAAATTTGTGGTAGTGTTCCTTGATGATATTCTAATATATTCTCACAATGAGGAGGAGCACAAGGAGCATCTGAGACAGATTTTGCAGTGTTTGAGAGAGAATTAGTTATATGGCAGCTTGTCAAAGTGTGCCTTCTTTAGACCCGAGGTGCATTATCTTGGTCATGTTATATTTGGCGATGGGATCTCTGTAGACCCATCGAAGATTAGAGTCATTATGGATTGGCCAACACCCACCAGTGTCACAGAGGTCAGGAGTTTTATGGGCTTAGCAGGATATTATAGACGCTTCGTGGCAAGATTTTCTAGAGTAGCTCATCCCATCACCTCCCTTAAGAGAAAGGGGAAGAAGTATGAATGGACAGAGAAGTGTGAGAGAGATTTCCAGGAGCTCAAGAGAGCCCTCACTAGTGCACCAATTTTAGCAGTGCCAGATCCTTCGGCGGATTTTGTTGTATGTATTGATGCTTCATTGGATGGTTTAGGAGCAGTCCTTATGCAAGAGGGTCATCCTATAGCTTTTGAGTCTAGGAAGCTAAAGACTCACGAGCTTAATTACCCCACTCATGACCTAGAACTTGCAGCGGTGGTTCATGCCTTAGTGAGATGGCGAAATTTTCTTCTAGGTCACTGATTTGAGCTTCATTCAGATCACCAGAGCCTACAATATATCTTTACCCAGCCCAATCTTAATGCTAGGCAGAGAAGATGGATGGAGTTTTTGTGTGAGTATGATTTTGATGTACATTACATCAAGGGGAAGGAGAATGTAGTTGCAGATGCCTTGAGTAGGAGGCGACATGAGCTCTCATCTATGATTTCTAGTACAAATTTGAGGGAGCACATTTTGCATCACTTGCTAGACGATGGATTATATGTAGAGATTTGTCAGTTGATCCGTTCCCAGAGACCCCTTGAGGGGAGATTTGCAGAGTATTCCTTAGAGTCGGATGGACTTCTACATCATAGGCGATGCATCTATGTACCTTCTACGAGTGACTTGCGAGAGTTTATTGTACTTGAGGCTCACAGAGCACCTTATGCAGCTCATCCGGGAGTCAAGAAGTTGCATGCCGATCTGAGACAGTTATATCATTGGCCAGGCATGAGGTTACAGATTGCCAGCATAGTTGCTAGATGTCTAGAGTGCCAAAGAGTGAAGGCAGAGCACAGTCATCCAGGTGGGCTCCTGCAGCCACATGAGATTAAAATAGATCAATATTTCATTTTCAAAATCATTGTATTTCATCCCTTGAAAAGAAGTGATTAAAATACTAAACATAGTAAGTCATAGCAATTGATTTAATAATGAAACAATTACCTATTATTAGTGATCAAATCTTAATGGTATAAGGGTTGGGAAACAAAACAAATAAAACAATCAAATTGCATATATATTCCAAATATATATATATACACACACACACAAACTCACCTACCATACATTCCCAGAAAATAGAGCATAAAACTCTCTAGAAAATATATGGGGAGGGATTTAATTCCCTCCCCATACATAGAGAATATTCTGCAAAAGATCCCTCTCCATAAGTTCACTTTATTATTCCCTAAGCATCCCTCTAAACTAACCCTTATGCTAATACATCATTCACTTTAAAAAAAATACTTAATACCCTTCTCCCATCCTCGTGGGCCCCACCATATATTTTCCCTCCCATCTTACTATCCCATGCGAAATTTTGGGAGGCATGAAGTTAATTCCCTTACCATGTTTTGACCTTCCCCATTCGATGCTTATTGTTTCTGACATGTACATACCCCTAGGACAATGGTCAATGTCATAGTTTAAAACATGTAGAAAGTGCCTTGGGCTCCACCCTAGCTTTGGAATTCACATGCCTTTTGGTTTTGTTGCCACCTAAATCCCTTTCTCCCATGCAAAATTTATACCTCATGTAACTTCACCTTATAATGTTGTGGCCCCCACCAATTTGTTCCATTCGAATTCTTCCAAGGCTCTCCTCCTTGGTAAATGTCGCAGGTTTTGGAAGAGGTTTAGGAATTTACACCCCTTCCCCACCCACTTGGCAAGTGAGCAATGGGGGAATGGGGATAGGATGTGACCTCTTAGGATTGGATAGGTGATAGGTGTTAGCTTGTTAGTAGATAGGTGATAGGTGATAGGTTGTTAGTAGATAGGTAAGCTTAAGTATATTGCTATAGGTAGTTTATTAATAATTAACAGATTTAATTACATAGTTTTTAGTTTAGTATTGTACCTTTTAGTTAAATGATATTATATTCTCTCCATTGTGGACATTATTAAAAAGGATTTTTATATGTAAATAGATTAAGTTGTAAATAGATTTAATTTTGAGTTATGTTATTCAAATTAAGTGACCCCACTTAATAGATGTATTTTCATTCAAATTGTGCTATTTAATTACTACTTTGAAAACCTTAGTCTATGTGTGAAATATATATAGATTTGCTTATCTGTTACAGATTTAATTTCTTATTGATTATTAAAATCATGTAATGTCATTTAGATAAAGTTTATTTAATTGTGTAATTAATTATTGATTGTTAGACGTAGTTTTATGGAAGATGTTTAGATAGATGTTAGTTTCGATAAATTAAAGTATGTTGCCTATGTGTTTTGAAAGGTTAGAGGTCAATATAAATTTTCTAATTGATATCAATTTAATATTCTATCAAGGAATTTAAGGACTATAGTTTTATGGAAAATTGTATAGCAGAGTTTTATTGTTGTCAGGAGGATAAGGGTTAGATTAGGTTTTGATTATTGAAATTTAATCTAGTGGTTAATGGTCGAAAGTAAATTGGGATCAAAATTTAATGAATAAGTTGTAGCTAAGGTTAGAAATTAAGTGATTACTAGGATGACCTATTTCAACGTATGACTCTTAACAACAGAATATCATCATGATACTTTACATAGATTAAAACTTGAAACTAGAGTTAAACCAACCAGACCCAGGTATTCACATAACCCGTATGGCTAGTTGATGCTCTAATTTAGCATCTGCAGATGATGTACCCCTAATTCAACTTATGCATATACCTTGCAATTCGAATACTACCCTTACCGTGATATCACATCACCTCAAATACATCCCTGTTAGTGGTTTGCACTTGCGTATTTAAAAAAAATTTGTATGTGTGTTTTGCCCTAGTTTTGGGCATGACAGATTATGATTTGTTGAATATTTTTCAGGACTAATGTGTCAAGGATAGAGAAATTAAATATTATTGATGACTAATTGAACATGGATTGGGATTAAAGTTTTTGTGTTACAGAGAGGTAAGACTAGATAAGAAGACATTGGGAATTGCCAAAGGTATGGTCTGACAGGCTAAGGTTCGATGTGATTAGTATTGTATTGAGTCCCTGATTAATATGTCTTATTGAAAGGAATTACATCATTGGAGTTTGATAATCCTTATGTTAGTTGGGTACTAGTAGTATTGAATTGGTAAACACAATATGTCAAAAAAGTTGGTTAACTAATTTTGCCTCTATCTTGTTGAACTTGATGATGAATATGATGTTTGGATCAGTATGATCATAGAATGTTGTGTTCTCCATGAGGAAATGAATGTATGGATCAACATGATGTTGTGATTTGATTGGTGTTGCAGGAGTGTCTACTTCAGATTGGTATTAGAGCTAGAAGCTCCTGAGAGTGTGAGGTGTGGCAACTCACACCAGGACCTAGCCCCATGATTTGGTTATTTGATTCTTGCTGATGATGTTTGTGGTTGCAGGTGTTCATCCACTACCTATAGGTAGGCAGATATAAAGGTTTGTCAAAGGGCCATAGGAGATGGTTTAGGACCTGAGGAGGAGGTCTAGTTGGTTGCCAAAAGTCCTAGGGAGAGAGGTAAGAGAGGACTCCTGGGTGAGGCATAGTTGTTGGTAAGTGGAGCAGAAATGGGAGAGTGGACTTGTGTTTGGTAGAAGCACCTTGGAGAGCAACCAACATGAACTCCATTCATGGGAGTCTAATTTGATGACATGATAGAGCAGAGGCAACAAAAGTGAAGAGAAGCATGAAGATAGAAAACAGATAAAGACAAGAGGAGATAAAGATGAATACAAAAGTTCAATATGGTGAATTCAGTCCAAAAAAAAATTGTAGGTCACTTCATAACCACATTTCCAAGAGACTTGGAAATCTTTGAAGGTCGGGAATATGGTGCAGGAGCACCTGGCACACAAGTACACCAGGAGGTCAAAAGGTCACAAAGGATCAATTTGATTGTATTTCAATATATTAAGGTCATTTTTATATGGTGTAAGTCATAACAAGTCATTGTAACAACAAGTGTAAATTTATTTGCAAAAAGGATGCACAAGTTGTCCTAATTGTCCATCCAGGACCTAGAGTGGTCAAAGTGGTCAAAATGATGTTAAATAAACCATGAAGGGAAAAAAGAGTTGTAAAAGGTCATGGAAGTCCATTTAGGAGTATTATGAAAGTTCATGAAGATTTTTTTTGCAAGATGTCAAAAATATGTAAAAGTTGCACCAAAGGTTGAAAAACAAAGTTGGTTGATCGGTTGAAGGGATGGTTAAGTGTTTTTAACTATCACACATATGTTTAAAAGGTGATGTTGGTTGAGTTTTCAACGCAGAGGTTAGTTTGGAGGTGTGAAGGAAAGACAAAATCACAGACACCTCTGACTGTCACTCTTATTCTGCATATGGAGGACAGTCATGGAGTTTATGTAAGGTTTTGGTTGTGATCTTGCATATAAGGATCCACCATTGTGAGGGAAGGAGGAATACTTCATGGGAAGTAATTGTAATGTATTAGTTTTGAATGATCAAAGAATAAATGTAGTATTTTTTTTAAATTTCTAGATAGTTACTATTGCAGGCACGTGTTCTTGCTCTCACATAGCATTTTATTGTATGAAGATGGATTGATCAACCCATGCATTTGATTTGGTAATTTTTTAAGATGAGTTATATTTTTATAAGTCAATTTAGAGGTTTGGTCATGAGTCATGAAGGAAGAACTAATGTTTTTTGTTTAAACTGTGTAAATCCCTTTGTGACAAATGTGGGTGCAAGGATTTAACATTTTCTTGAGTTTTTACCTATGGAAAATTATAAATCTTTGATATTTTAAAAAATTCTCATCAAGATTTCAAATGCATTTGGTCTTGCAATAAATGGTTGTGTATTTTGGGAGTGAATTGATGCCCTAGAAGGCAGAACTTGGGAAATTTATGTGTTTTGACAATAGTGAACAAGTTTTGATTAATTGGCTGATAGTAAGTGATTGAAAGCATTGGAAAATGGTTGTTAATAGAAAGGACGGGATGTGAGGTGACCCATGCCATATTTTGATTATATTTGGACAAAGTATTTGTTTGGAAGAATAAACAAATAATAGTATTTGCTGCAAGGACTCACTTCACTATTTTCTGTGTTGTATTTTGAAGTTGTGTACAGAGACCTTGAAGGAAGATAGGACCCAAAAAAAAGGTGAGTGAATGAACAATGCCCATGGAATCCAAAGGAGGAAGGAACTTGAAGGACTAAATTTCTAATTGCCAGTATTTTGAATTCACATTTAACTGTCATTGGAGAACAATCTGGTAATGACAGTCACACCTACTAAAGATATATTTTCTATTGGGTTAGTTCCTGATATTGGTAATAGAATTGTTGTTGATCACACTTGGAATGACTAAGGACCTTATAGTGTTTGAAATATGAATGCACCTTTCATTGTTAGTGAAGATTGTTTGTTTGAATGTGGATGGTAACATGTAGGGGATAGAGATCAATATTAAGATCATGGATTATGATTTGTTGAATATTTTCTAGGACTAATGTGTAGTGGACAGAGAAATGAAAGATTGTTGATGATTGATTAAATAGGGATTGGTATTAAAGTTTGTGTATTATTGAGAGGTAAGGCTAGATAAGCATACATTGGGATTTGCTAAAGGTTTGGTCTAAAAGGATAATGTTTGATGTGATCAATATTGTATTGAGTCCCTGATTAATATGCCTTATTAAAAGAAATAAATTACATCATTGGAGTTTGATAATCCTTATGTTAGCTGGGTACTATTAGTATTGAATTGGTAAAGACAATATGTAAAAAAAGTTGGTTGACTGATTTTGCCTCTATCTTGTTGAACTTGATGATGAATATGATGTTTGGATCAGTATGGTCATAGAATTTTGTATTCTTCATGAGGAAATGAATGTATGGATCAACAATATCCTATTATTTGATTGGTGTTGTTGGAGTGTCTACATCAATTACCCTATATTCTCTTTAACTTATCTTTTGCCCTTAATGCATATTGATAAGCATCCTCCACTTTTGAAATCCTTAACATACTCAGCTCGTCCTGAATATTAAATCTCAGCCCATTAATATACCTAGCCACCTTCTCATTAGATACCTCTCAGTGTCCAAATTTTATTGTTATCTTATAGAACTCTTCGTTGTATTCCTTCACACTCATGTCTTTATGCTTCAATTTATGCAACTTCTTGAACAATTCTAATTCATAATCCTTAGGAACAAATTTAGCCTTTAACCTAGCAACCATCACCTTCCATCTACTAATTTTCATTTCACCATGTTCCTCTCTATCTTTATGCAATCCTTTCCACCATAAGGAAGCATGACCCTTCAACTTAGTCTGTACTAACCTAACCCTCTGGGGATCTCTAATATCTTCAAGCTCAAATTGATCTTCTAGTTCACCAATCTAACCTATCAAATCCTCAAAGATGCAATGAACCAATGAAAGTAGAAACATCCATCCTATGACTTTTAATTAGTTGTTCCATAGCCCTCAAAAACCTTTCTTCATCTGCAAGGATCTCATCATCTAGAGTCTCAAGATCTTCAACATCTTCCTTGTATTCCTCTTCAGGCTCAGGATTCCTTTAAAATCCAGTCAGTACATTTTTTATCTCATTTCTCGTCTCATTTCAAAAGTCCTCCATCATTTACTCTAACCTCCTTGGGTTCATCCTTCTAGGCGGCATCTTTCCAATTCTCAAGTGCATTTGCCTCTGCTTCAGTGATTTGATTACAAGGTGCTAATTGCCTTTCACTCAGCAATCTATCATAAACACTTGCAGAATGCCTCCAACTCAGCGATCTCTTCACCCCTTGTGCAAGTCCTCTGCAATTTCTGGTCAGATACACACTCTTCCACCTCACAAAAACTCAACTAGGGCTTCATAATCTCAAGAACTCGATCTGCTAACACAGGAACATAAACCTTTCTCTGATACCACCTGACATAATCATGGGTGAATTTTCCCAATGGAGATGGTCCAACCATGAAACAAGAGTCAACACAACAGAAATAATCAACTTAGAAACAAGAATAGACAATCAATATGTTATAAAAGATCTTTGTATTATGATAGAATCAAATATTTACATCACATTGGCCTGCAACTTGCAGATTACCAACTTTCAGCATACATACTTAATTACAATAGAAATCTAGTTCTAAACCTTAATGCTAATCTTCCAAGGTTATCTCCCTGAGAACTTCCTCAAAAAAATATCAAGAGCCTCAATATATAGAGCCTTCGCAAGAACATGTCAGCCCATATCAATTACATTTTCCAAGACAAAGAAAATATAATACAGAAATATAGGTCAGGACCCAAATCATAAAGATCTCAATGCCAAGATGTAGAAATGATGTGTGATCTAAGAGAGACATTGGCCAAATATCCAAGAACATCAGGATATGAATCACCATGCTTCGTCAATCGGGAAATGCTTTGCAGGATCAGAAAACTCCAACTGACTGTTAGAACATGAAGAACACATAGAACTGACCATGAATCCAGAATATCTCGATAGTGAAGCATCCAAATGAGGTCTGAACCTAGACATAGGTAAAAAATGATGTCCAGAACAAACCCTCAGGTTTGCAGCAGCAAATGATCTAAAACCAAGGAACTCAATAAGAAACACAAAACTGCTAATTGAAACAAAACTAAGAATAAACAGAAAGGGAAATATTTTTGGGTGATGCAAGATTTCCAATGACCCAAGGATGCTCCTGCATAACCTTGAGTGTGAAAATTTGTAAAATGAGTACTTGTATCATTATGGAAATTATTGTTTTGTTTGTTGTAGCTATTTATAGCTTGATGATCTATGTTTTTATCTTTTGATGTCTTGAACATATGTTTTGACAGTATATATGTGTTCTCCATTATCATTGTTGTTTTTATCTTTGTATTAGTTGTAAATAAGGCATCAATGTGATTTTTTTATGTACCATCAATAAAATTAATCTTTCCTTGTCACCTTGCATTGTGCATACTTAAAGATATGTCCTTTAGTAGTCTTGGTTGGTCCATTATCTGCATTTCATTGTTTCCTATAGCATCTATTTCATCTTTAGAGAGTATTTGTCCAATGTTTCTTGTTGTCTTATAGTTATTTATTGTCATCATGTAGCTATGATCTTTGTCTTGTGTATTTCATGGATATGTTTTACTATTCCTGCATCCATTTGAATTTTGTTCTTTGACTGTTCCTGCAGCCAAGGCAGAACATAGAAACTTCTTAGTTTTAGTTTTAGCAGCTGACTTTTCCTACAACTATTAGAACTTTGTTATAGTTGTCGTTGCTGCCACTTTTGTATTTCTTTTCTATCTTGAATCTATTTGCATGTCATATACAAAGGCGTTTTTACTAAATATAATGACCATATTCTTTGTTTGGCATGTGACTTCAAATAGAATTGATTTATTTGTATCAGTGATGATTTCTAACATATGAGCATTAATAATTTTCTAATCTATAGCATCAATACAAGTAGCTTGGAGATAGTGTCACAAAAATACGATCAGATATTTTGAAGGAGAAACTTTCTATCTTTAAGACACATCTTGAAGATTCTTCTCGTAAACACAAGGTATGCTTATTATTTTCATTGTCTATTCTTTATTTTTTATCACAGACTGGAGTTTGGCTATGGATGGAGAATATTTATTTTGTGTATCATTTAGTTCCAAAATCTGTATTACCATCTACTCTAATATATTCAAGTTCTCTAGTTCTCATAGTCTGTTCAGTTGTTGATTGTCATTCAATTATAATAGAATATGATCACTTTGGCATCATTTGGATTACATTTCTGCTTTTTGTTTCTCCTCCATGTAATTTATTTTGTGTCAGGTTTTATCATATTCTCTAGAGTCTCCATCATTGCAATATCTATGTAGCAACAATACCTACAAGTTAAGGCATAAGGCACATGCTTTCTTGTCTTTCTCACGTATCCAATGATACATATTTAGGCAAGTTGAGGCATAAAACACATGCTTTCTTGTCTTTATCATTGCCTGCACTATAACTTTACCATTTATTTTAGAGTATCACTAGTCATCCTCCCCTTAGGCTTTATTTCCCTTGAACTATAGATTGAAAAAACTTGAAATCATGTTTAATGGAAAGTAATAGTATATATACATGGTATAATTATTCTTTAAAGGGTACTAGCTCAATGAAAGAGCAGCTGTTTTACAAGTAGGGGGTGGTGGTTTGATTATATCATTTCCTAATATTATTAAATATATGACTAAATTAATTGAAATAAAACATATTAAATTAACAAATGGAAGCAAAATAAGTAGCATTTTTAGAATAAAAAAGGAAGCAACAATAGAAGCCAAACTAGAAGCAAACCAGAAGCAAAACTTGGAAGCAATTCAATTAGTAGCAAACAAAGAATTAATAATGGAAGAAATTTTAGAAGCAACAAAAGATACAATAATAGAAGTCATATCATACGAAATAAAAGGTGCAAACATAGAAGAAAAGATAAATGCAATAAGCAACGTTATATCAGAAGCAAAATTGGAAGAAAAATCAGAATTAAAAATGGAAGCAAAATCAAAAGCAAATCTAGAAGCCAAATTGGAAGTAAAGCTAGAAGAAACACAAGAAGCTAAATCAGAAGCTAAACTGGAAGCAACAAAGGACACCATAATGGAAGCAAAACCTGACATCAATTTGGAAGAAAAAAGAAGCTATTATGGATGTCATACCAGAAGCAAAATAGGAAGTAAACTTTTTCGGTGCAACATCCAGCGCAAAATAGGATGCAAAACTCAACACCAAAGGTTGGATGCACTTTTATGCTGAATTTTGCTCCAACCCAAAGGATCATTTAAGCAAAAAATACACTAAAATTTGGCGCTATTTTAGTCGCTAATAACAGGGATTTGTTGTAGTGAAATAATGTAAACACATATGCACTAGTGGACCTTCTACTATAAATATCACCTGCCTAATATTAATCCACATAACCATAAAGGGAAATTTTGTCTCTTATCATATTACCATGATAAAAAATAGAATTCTCTAAGGTACCCTTCAAATATTTGAAGACTCTTTTAACTACATCCCAATGAACTTTACTAGGATTAAACATATATCTAGATAGAACTCCCATTACTTGGGCTTGGTATGGTCTAGTACTGACCACAACATACATCAAACTTCCAATTGCACTCTAGTAAGATCCCTTCTCGTGTCTTGCATCTCTTATTAGAATGTATGATGAATTGAAACAAACAACTTCATTCCAACTATAAAAGGAACACATAATGGCCTACAATAATGCATGATGAACCTCTGTAAAACTGAGTTCACATACTTACTCTATCGTAGCCATAGTTTTTTTTCACTCTACCTCTTCTAATTTCTATCCCAAGAATGTATTTTTCTACACTAAGATATTTCATTTCAAATTTAGCATCAAGCTAAGACTTCAATTCTACAATCATTCATTCCCTTTACCAATGAATAATATATCATTAACATATAATGCATGTACAAGAAATGACCACCATTAGATTTATAATAAACACAACCATTTTATTTAGAATTCTTAAATCCCAAACTCAACACATATGTATCAAATGTGTGGTACCACATCCTAGGACTCTGCTTGAGGCCATACAAAGCTTTCTTCAATATAAAAAACCAAATTAGATTTACCTTTAACCATGTAGTGCTCAGATTGTGTCATGTAAATATCATTTTCCAAATCACCATGAAGGAAAGTAGTTTTCACGTCCATATGCTCAACCTTTAAATCATAAGCAACAATAATAGAAAGAAAAAATCTAATGGATGTCATTTTTGCAATAGAAGAGAATATCTCACCATAATAAACACCCTCAACCTGAGAGTGGCATTTTGCAACCAACCTTGATTTGTACTTATAAATAGTCTCATTCAAACCACTCTTTTTATTGAACACCCATTTGAAACCAAAAGGTCTTCAACCTTCAGGCAATAATACAACATACTATGCATCATTATTTTTCAAAGTTTCCATGTCTTCATGTATAGAAATTTTCTAGTATCCTATATCATTCATACCTAATTCCTCCTCTAAAGATCTAGGTTCATCCACATTAGTATTCAAAGAAAAAATACATCTCCAATCATCAAGAGATATCTTTTAGGTAGTTTTTTGTGTCTTGTAGACCTTTGACTAAGCCGAGTTGGAGATTTTCCCTCCTCTTTTGAAGATTCAGAGCTAGATGAGCTCCCCTCAACTTTGTGTCTATATAGGACCCTCGATTCAAATTTCTCAGGTGTAGATGGTAGTTGAATCACATCTTCCTTTTTCATTTGTTTAGGCTGAAATGTAATAGGAGGGTTAGTTTCTACAAAAAAATAATGCCTCTACTATGTATCACCTTTAGTGCAACAGGGCCCTAAAGCTTCTATCCTTTCACACCATAACTATATTTGATAAAAATACATTTCACATCCTTTTTCTCCAACCTTGTTCACTTCTCCTTTGGCACATATGCATAAACATCAAAGCCAAAAACTTTGAGATGTTTCAATGAAGGGTTATGACCCGACCATGCCTCCATAATCATTTTATCAACAAGAGTTGATGTAGGAGACCTATTAATTAAGTAGCAAGTAGTGGCAACAATTTTATCCCAAAATCTTTTTTCTAGGGCATCACCACTCAACACACTCCCATACTTCTCCATCAACATCATGGTCATCCTTCATTCAACTTCATTCTATTGTGGAGAATATAAAGTTGTCTTCTACCCATACATGTTATAATTGTTATAAAATCTATCAAAATTATTAAAGCAAAATCCATCACCATTATCAGTCCTCAAATAATTTTGTTCTCCTTGCAATCTGCAACTCAACTATTTCTTTATTTTATTTAAAATAGCTAAAAACATCAAATTTACTCTTTATAAAATATGTCCATGTCCTATTATAGTCATCAATAAATGAAAAATAATATGTCAATTTTTGAATAGAAGGAACATCTATAGGACCAATACATTAGAATGAATGAGATACAACACACCACACTATTTATAATAATTAAAGTATATTTGAACGCAAATTTATTTTTCATAAATGTAATGCTCACATAAATTAAAATCAAGATTATAATCATTCAAACCTTCAACAAGGATTTTATTTATCAAGGCCCTTCGACGCTTCTCTCTGATGTGACCAAGTCTTTGGTGCAATAACATAGTCTTATCTACTAGTAAATTTGATTCAAAATTTAAAAAAGAAAAAAAACATCCTTAGGTACCCAAAATCCATGACCATCTGTTGAAGGTGAAACCCTCACCTTTTCCAATGAACAATCCACAGATTTAGTTTTCACAAAAGTATAATTACCCAAAATCCATGACCATCTGTTGAAGGTGAAACCCTCACCTTTTCCAATGAACAATCCACAGATTTAGTTTTCCCAAAACTACAATTACACTTAGCAATGTATGCATCCAACTTATACAATGTGCAAATTCTAACACCTCTAGCAATAACCATAGCACCTCTCACCATTTTGTATCCCACATTAGAAAAAAAAAAGACTACCTACATACCCAAATCTATTTGTTTTCTCACAATAAAAAAATTATTTTAGGCTAGGGACATGCAACACACTATTAATCCTTTTTTATTCTACCATCAGATAACCCGATTCTAACTTTACGGTAACCAACAATATTGGGAATTATCACCTAAATACACTTTACCTCCATCAAATTATTCATATTTAGAAAACTAATATTAATTAGAGGTCACGTGAAAATATGCACTTAAGTCAACTAACCATGCATCATCACATGCATGAATGACCAAAGCTAGAATGAGCACATCACCATCTTCCTTCTTAGACTCAGAATCAAAATCAAAGTTCCTATTTTTCTTGTTCTTTTCTTCTTTGCAGTCCTTACAAAGGTGTCTTGGTTTACTAAAATTCCAAAAAATAACTTTGTACTTTTGAGGATATTTGGATCTCCCACTCGATTTTGATTTATTACCCTTTATCATTCTTCTTTTCTTTTTCCTTAGATCTTCCATGAAGAACTAAACATTCCTTGGCACGGATCAAAAACTTCCTCCTCATCTCTTCAGAAAAATAAAGAACCCACCACATATTGAATCCTTAAAATAAAAAAAGTACTATTGATGGGCATAACAAGATAATCCCACAAATTAGGCAAAGAACAAAGCAACATTTCTTTGCCTTATCCATCTTGACACCTACTGATGTGGATTGACCCACAAAAATATTGAATACTTATAGGTAGTCTGTAATTTTTCCACCCTCTTCCATTCTCAATGAATAGTTTATTCCCCAAGAAAATTTTATTTACTAAAGATTTGGCTTGATCATCTTGCCAAGCTTCTTCCATAGTTTCTTTCCAAGGGAATCTTCATGGAGATTAACTAAAACAAAGTATATAAGGTACAATCTTATTATACCCTTAGATTTATAGTTCATAACAAAATATTTAGTAGGATTATCATTATCTATAGGTGTCATGACATTCTCATCAATAGCATCTCATAGATCTCAATCTATTAATAGAACCTCCATCTTCAGCTTCCACATATCAAAATTATTTCCAAAAATTTATCCACCTTTCTTCTCCCTAAAGAAATTATCGTTTGTGAATTCCTAAAACAAGATCACTAAGTATCTTCTACACAAGCTCCCCACTCAAATCTAGATTAGTTCAAAAAATCCAACAAACCACAACTGAAACCAAAGGTGATTAGGCTCTGATACCACTTGTCAGAAAATTAAGGTAGCAAAATAATTTCCTACACTAACTTTGAGGGGAGGGTAACATGAAAACTTTCTTAGATCTTTACAAAAATATAAAAACTTAACATAAATAACATTCACATCGCACCATAATTATTTACATGGGTAAACCCCTTTTGGGAGAAAACCCCCACACTCTGAAAGCCACCTAATATATTATTCAGAAATAAATAATATATTACAATATACTTGTTTAGAAAGCTTCTCTCAAGGGTATCACCAACCAAAGATTCAGAGGTAACTGAATAACTATATGACTATTTCACTCATCCTCCATATTACTCACCTAATATATAGGAGATACAATACATGAAACTGTCAAATGGTATTACTATTGTCAATCATGATTGCACTTATAGAAAGATGTACATGGTCATCAATTTTAAAAGTTCGTACATGGTCATCAATGAATTCTGAACCAGAATTTTTTTACTCAAGGCACCTTTATTGTCTGTTAAAACCCTTTGGTCATTTTTTCCTTTCATTTTGAGCTATAAGGGATTCAAAATCTACAGTGTCTGCGGCTCCATTTTGATTCTAGGCTATGTTTTATGCAAAAAATCTTGATACCTCTGTAATAGTTATTCAAAAATGTGGAAAAACCTTAAAATATATGTGCTTAATGAGGATTTCAAAATTGGATTCTTGCACTCAGCCTCTGTTCTTTTATGTCATGACTCTTTCTTGTGCATTCAGGGCACTTCATTCTTGAATAAATAAAACAAATGAAACATACCCTTTTTTGTGCTTTCAAGGTCTTGTTCGTGATTTCTTCTGTAGATGTCATGACTTCAATCCATTTGACCCAAAGGTTTTTTCATGACTGCCCAGATAACCTATATGGATATTTTTCTTTATAACTGACATGGCCCCGAGTTGTTCATCTTATGGCTATAATATTTGAAGCTTTTGCGGAGAAACAGGGATTGGTCTTCTATCCTTAATGTCACCACCCTTGCAATACTGCTACTTTATGGAAAGAAAACCTCCCACTTGTTGAAACTGGGGCTTCAATGGTTTAATCATTTGATGGTTTCTATTACAAGTTTGACTTCAAGGGCTTTATGTTACCTAATGCATTTATGCTTGATATGATAATACCTTACTTGAAAGACCTTTTGAACAATTATAATTGTTTCTTCTGTCTAAAAATGTGTTTGATAAGGCAAACTTAATGTTAAACATTATTCATAGCAAACACACTATTTTCTGAAGAGCTTCTCCCATGACTGTGATTGATAATTTGTAATAGAATACACCACAGACTATCATGATTACCATATTTGTTGGATGATTGATCTCCATACTCTATTAAATTATAATTGACAGCTTCGGTACTTAATCTCCTGATAATAACTGATATTTGATCTGATGGATGCTTTAATACATGACCAAAGATTTGATATTCCCCCTACTACTTTGATCATGGATGGAGGGAAAAGTACTATATTTTTATTCTATTTTTGTTACCATTATCTCTATATAATGTTGATATCATTGTTATCATTATAGCATCTCACTTATACTTATATTAAATGGACCTATTTTCCTGTTCTTCTTGACTGATCCATAATATGTAAATGTATCATTGTTTTAACATGAAGGCGATTGTATGGTTATCTCTTAATGATTTGAATTTTGATATAAACTCTTCTAAGGATTGGGCATCTGAGGGCTGGAAAAGAACACAAAAAAGTAAAAGAGATGGGGTGGTTTGGTTATCTCTTCCTCAAGGCTGGGTCAAAGTTAACTTTGATGGAGCGACTAAGGGGAGCCATGGTCAAGCTAGATGTGGGGGTGTTGTGCAGGATATTTATGGGAACTGTCTGGGGTTATTTCTCTTCCTTTGGGAGTCCAAACTAATCATGGTGTCAAGGCTATGGGAGCTTTGCAGTCTCTCAAAATGGTGCAAAATCTTCGGTATAAAAATGTGTGGGTTGAAGGAGACTCAAACAACATTATCAAATGTCTGAAAGGGGAATTTAAGGATTCATGGTCGATTAATCACATCATCATGGAAGCTGAATCTATTATTAATTTTTTTAATAACCACTTCATTTCCCACGTGTACAAAGAGGCCAATTTGGTTGCTGACACTTTTGCAAACCTGGGTGTCAAATCTAGGAATGTCATCTCTTGGCATGGCAAAAAAAATGACGATACCTTATCCTTCATTAGATTTGATAAGACTAATAATAAAGTGGGAGTGATTTTAATTAATCATGGTAATGACGGATAATCATTTTGGGTACAACAAAGGGTTATTTAGTTTCCCGAAAAGAGTCAAAATTATGAAGGCTATTAACTCGCGACACGTGTTGTGGGTTGCTATTTTTGTGGTGTTATCCCAGAGCTTTCTGAATAAAGTGCATTTGTCTCCTTTGAGTTTTGTGACTATTAAAATGGGAGGATTATTTAGCGTGATGAGCCCCTTAGCTATGAGAAATGGAGGAAGAAACTGAAAGTCTAGAAAAAACTTTAGAAAGGACAATGCAAACAATGACGAAGGATATTGTTTGCATCGTCATTGATATCATTGTCATTGTTTGCATTGTCCACATCATCCGCATCCACTTGAATGGAAACATCGTTCAAGTCTGAAACATGTAGAGGCAAATGTTCATGGTCCATGAGGATAAGAAGAGCATTTAATTTCTCCCTAATTTGTTCAACAAGCACCGCACCAAGAGGCCTTCTATGCCAAAATAGAGCACTTCTTATATACCTATAGTCATGTGTTTCCAGATAAATTTTGATACTATTGTATACAACAACAAATGAGTGGCCATTGACTAATGATTCTTGAGGGAAAAGACCCCAAATGTAACCCTTTCCCTAAAAAATATCATAATTTTTCACAGGTACATGAAGAATTTCCTCAGAAATCACACCCTCTTTGATTACCTTTCTCACAATCCCTTGCAAAGCTGGTAGTGATTGCATAAAATCTAGGGCATTTGAAAGAAAGATAGACAATATCTGATTAGGGAAAATAGCTCTTCTACCAGTTGGTAATAGGATTTCCATACCAATTATGCGTTTGACATTCCTCTTGATCTGATAACATTCTATGTTGAACATGACTCAAGATCTTCATGTATTGTCTATTGATCAAATGGTCATTCATTTGCAAGTGGAAGAATTTATACCCTGTAATTTCTTGTTAGGTATTCTATTCTGCGAATGTTCCAATTCTGACTGCGAAGACAGACTTGAACTTGGATAGCTTCCTCCTCAGAAATCGTTGACCCTGCACTGCTCATTGCATACGCTTAAGAGCGAAATACCCACAAAATACCTACTTATGGAGGAAGAAATGGCAAGTACGGTAAAGAATAATTGCACAATACACACAATTCCAACTCACATGAAATAGGGAATTTTATCTCTCTCCGCAATCAATACAAACAATGGTGAGTACAAAAACATATGTGAATATTGGCCCAAAAGACCCCAAAAAGCTACTTTTTAATGCTTTGATTAAGGAAATGTGCGATATCTTTGGCCTCACTGCATGTACTCCTTTTGTGTCACACATGCAAACTCTAAAGTGTTGATGTGTAATCCATCAGCATATCATACCAAAGCATCGACACCAGACAAATCATACTTTGTGAAGTGTTTAGAAAGACTGGCTTCATAATGTTTCGACGTTATGATTTAAATGAAGTGTCCTTGGTTTATTAATGTAAGTGTTAACAAGTTACAAACAGGTTATCTTTAATAATTAGATTCTATGGTTTTCTCCACTTACAAAACATGTTAACCATCATGTGATTTGAATAAAGTAATACCATCGACCCATTGGGCTTAGGTCATTCTATTAATCCCCATCCATTAGGCATCCAAATCACCGCACCCACGTGGCGCCATATTCAAGTTAATAGTTGGTGGCAATTGGAAATGGACCGAGTCATCTTTTGGAAGTAAACTTGAGCCCGTGAATAACTTTTCATAGTTTGGCATCATTACTTGTTGTTTTGAATCAACAGTAGTTCATTTAGCTTATACACATTTTACATTTTAAATCCATGAGGCTTCTGAGTCAGACATTTACTATGCCTCATTCATACTGGTGTAGTAAACATGATTTTCCCTTACCATGTACACTTAGGTCATACTTCGAGCACATTATGTATCCTACCCTTTTTCATGCTCAATAATCTATGTTAGCATTAGAAATTCCTTTGAATAAATGTTGTCATTCAATGTATCTAGTTCAATACCATCTCCCCCCATGTTGGCAAGAGAATCTGCAAGCATATTGCCTTCTTTGTATGTGTGGTTAAAAATGAAGGATTCAAATGAATCTAGTAAATTGCAGGCTTGTTGTAGGATATATTTCAATTTCCAATTGAATGTTTTTCAGAGTTACATGCATTTATGATGACTAATGAGTCACCCTCTACATGGATATTTTTGATATGCATATTCCTTGCAAGTGTTAGCCCCTGTAAAAGAGTAGTTTCCTCTGTTGCATTGTTGGTTCCTTAAGCAAGAGTCATTGCTTTTCCTACTACTAATGTGCCTGATCCATCTCTAATACATATTCCCTTTCTTGATACTCATGGGTTTCCCCGAGATTCCCCATCAAAATTTAGCTTTAGATAATGTTGTGTGGGTGGATGTCATTTGATTTGGGACTTGTCCACCTTAATTTTATGAGGGGTCATTTGACATCCATTTACCGGAAAAATAATATTACTCCATTTTTTTAGTATGTTGGCATCCCATGTTGTGAATGGTGATGTGCAATTTTTGTGGTTTTGAATATATGAGTTTACAACTTCAAAAATTGATTTATCTAATATTTCTTGCACTTTTTTTTATCACTGAGAACTCTTTCCTTAAGATTCTTTTATTCCTCTCCCACCATAGTGCCCATATAACCATGGCATGTATAATTTTCCATAAGCATGCAAACATTGCATTTTTCTTTAAAGTCGGTCATGACTGAAACCAATCCCCCAAAGTGTTTGGTAAAGGTGTCGTCAATTCAAGCTTCATCATGAAAAAGCTCCAGCATTGTTGAGAAAATGAGCATTGAATAAATAAATGATCCACTATTTCAGTATCTAAACCACAAAGTACACAGTTGGATGGTTCAACAATTTGCAATTTTGTTAATCTATCACTAGTTAATATTCATTTTCTAAGTGCAAGTCAAGTAAAACTTCCAGATTTAGGAAGGACCATATTGTTCCAGCAAAAAGAGTAAGCTCTCTGAGGTGGTCTTTGGTCTCAGATGCATTGAATGGATTTATATCCCATCTTGACAGAGTAGACACCTTCCTTGTAGGGTACCCATATGATTTCATCAGCCTTGTTATTAATGTAGATGCTCCTATCTGATAATATTTTCCTTAGCTCTCTTTTTTGTTCTTCAATTGTCATATTGATGACATCTTTCCAAATAGCTTTCCTGGATAACACATCTACACTTTCTATGTAGTCAAAAACACTAGATCCCCATGTTGTTGTAAGGATTGGAATAGCTTATTGAAGATGACAATTTTCTCTTAATGGAGGATATCCTTTCCAAGAATCATTCCAGAACTGTGCACTCTCTCCATTATGAATCTTCCATGAAATATAATAAGAGACTAGACTCTTAGATGCCATCATGAAGTTCCACGTTTCCAACCCATCTGGAGGATATGAATAGGTAAAAATTCTGAGAGGTTGTGATGTGTCAAGGTATTTAGCTTGTATGATTTAACACCATAAGGCCAATGACTTTGTGTACATCTTCCATACCAAATTTCCTCCAAAATCCTTATTTCGGTTGTTTAGTTGATGCATTCGCACACCCCCAATTGCTTTGTTGTATTTCATACTTTCTAGGGACAATAGGGGCAACTTTTTGATATTTGATAAATTTCCTTTCTAGAGGAAGGTCCTGATGACCTTTTCAATTTTTTGTACTACTAAATTTGGTGCTTTCAAGACAACAATAAAATAATTCAGAATTTCTGCTAGGATTGATTTAATGAGCATTAAATGGCCTAAGAAGGATAACCATCTAGCTTTCCATGTTGTAATGTGTTGCTTGATTTTGTCTATCACTATATTCCAATATGCGACCTTGTTGGCTCCCATGAGAAGGGAATACCAAAATATGTCCTTGGGAGCTCAAAAAGTTGAAACTGAAGAGTTTGCATGATCTTTCTTCTAATTACTTGCTTTGTATTGAAGATATAAATGGTGGATTTGTGATCATTTATTTTCTACCTTGATATAGTGGTGTACATATCTAACACATTCTTTATTTATAATGCTACTCTTACTGAAGCCTTTCTATACAAGAGAGTGTCATCAACAAACATAGTATGTGTTATAGTTCTGATTAAGTAAAAACAGGTTTTACAAGGACCCGAAACCTTTACAAAAAACCAAAGTGTTCAGCAGGTTTTACAAGGACCTGCAACCTAGAATTTAAAGATACACAGTTTTAAAAGCAAAAACAGCTATGCCAAAGCAACAAAACAGAAAGGAACAGCAAAACAGCGTTTCGAACATAAAAAAGTCCCAAAGTAACAACAGAAGACAGCAGGGACAGCAAAAAAACCCAACCAGGAGCGCAGAAAGAACAGTTACATCTCTTTAACCATCTCCTCAGCTTCGAGGACCATGATTTGCATGTTATTAACCGAAGTTTTCAGC
>MU227618.1:2803705-2818566 GCA_018584345.1 Thuja plicata | reverse complement strand
AAATCAATGGTCTGGTCTGGGATTTCAATAGCAAAGCTTCCCTGAGAAGGTTTTGAAACGTTCTTCACCGGAGGTAAAGAAGATTTACCTGTTGGTTTGATGCCAAAAAGAGACACCCATTTCCTCGGTTGCCCCAGCCCAGCCTCCTGTCTGGGACCCCCTCCTGGGTCCTCTGGCGCCTGTCCCGCATCGGGATCCAATCCTGTGATCTCGATGTCCTTCCCATCATTCCGCTTGCTGCGCTCAGAGGATTCTGCGTCCTCCCGAATTCTCCCGCCCAAATTCAAAGTTGAATCCGGACGCCCCCGCTCCCTCTCCATGTCCGAACCTCTGCAAAATATATAGTATGTGTTATAGTTAAATTTGTGTTGGGAATATCAATACCCTGCCATAAGCTTAATTGACTCTTATGCTTGATTCTTTTGCTTAGTGCTTAAACAATGATGATAAATAGAAATGAGGATAAAGGGTCCCCTTGCCTTACCCCTTGTGTGGCCTTGAAAAAACCTGTTGGTGAGACCATGATGTGATCCACTTGCACCACTTAGCTAGGAAGCCAAATTGTCTCAATACTTTTATAAGGAATTCCTAGTTAACCCGGTCGTAGGCTTTCATCATATCCAATTTTACTATGATGGAGGGTATGTAAGACTTATGTATTGAATGCAATACCTCATGAGCTACCAATGTGCCCTTTGTTGTTTCCTGGCCTGGCACAAAACCACCTTGTTATGGGGATATAAGTTGTGGAATTAGGTGTTGTAATGTTAGATGTCGCCTTTGTGATGATTTTGTAGATTGTGGTGCATAGTGAAATTGTCCTAAAATATGCATAAGATTTTGGCTCTTTCTTCTTTGGCAAAAGTGCTAAATTGGTCACATTAAAGGATTTAAGAATTGTTCCAATTTTTTTTTTATTCTAGGACTTGAAGCAATTCAACTCCAAGGACGTGCCAACACTTTTGAAAGAAAAGGCCTGTGAAACCATCAAGCCCAGGCAATTTATCTGATCCTAAAGAAAATACAACTGTCTGTACCTCTTAGAGTGTGAATGGCCTCATTAACTTGTCGTTATCTTGTTGGTTTATTAAAGTTGGGATGTCTCCCAAGATTTCATGCTCTTGTTGATGAGATTGTCCACTAAAGGCTTGAAGTGGTGCAAATAATTCTTTATAGAATCAAACACCTTCCTCTTGAATTGCAGTTGCATTGGTTATCTCTTCACCCATTGAAGCATTTTGAATGGAAAATATGATTTGAGTTGCCCTTTTTTCATTAGCCGAAGCATGGAAAAATTTAGTGTTTCGGTCTCCGTCTTTTAACCATAGTTTCCTAGATTTTTTCCTGCAATAGATTTCCTCCATCTTTCTCAATTCTGACCAGTTTTCTTGCAATTGTTTCTATTTATTATATGTGTGCACATCCAGGTCATCTAAGATGATGTGCTCATGAATCTCAGTTACCTCCTTTGACACTTTCTCTTTCTCCTCAAATATGTTGTGAAAATCATGTTTGTTCCAATCTTTGATTTGTGCTTTAAAAAATTATAATTTCCCAAAAGTTTGATACATCTTAGTACCTTTGTGCCAGGGAGCACTTACCTACCATTGCCTAATTAGAGGTAGAAAATGAGGATCAGGAAACCACATTCTTTTAAATTTGAAAGACGGTTTCCTGAGGGGAGTGGTAATGTCCTTGTTGATGTGCAAAGAAATAAAATAGTGATCTGAGCAGTCTAGAGGCAGTATGTCTTACTGCATAGTATAATTCTCTAGAACCCAACTTGATGTTACCACAAATTTGTCCAGCCTCTCTACAATCTGCAAGAAGTCCCTTATTTTGTTTGTCCATGTGAAATGACCTTTCTGCGGATGCACATCTTGAAGCACATTATCTGAAATAAAGTTTTTAAAGTCTTCAATTGTTTTTTGTGGAGGAACAATTCTTCCTTTTTTCTCATGTAAATATGCAATGGCATTGAAATCTCCTCCTAAGGCAATTTTATTTTGTACTGATTGATGAATATAAGAAATGAGGGTGTCCCAAAGCATCCTCTTATCATATGTGGGTGTCGTTCCATACACATTTATCAGTAGGAAATTGAGATCAAAACTCTTTACTAACATTGCTTGCTAGTTACGCCCAGTTCTTTCAACTTGTAGAATTACATTTTTCTTATTCCATAGTGTAATGAGTCCTCCAGAAGCCCCTCCTACTACAGGGACATGAACTGCAGACCAATTTTGCCATTTATTCATTATGGCTTCAAAAGATTGTTGTGATGTTTTTGTTTCTTGTAGCATGATTATATCCCCCAGAAGCATCCAATTGATGCTTGATCAGGGTCCTTTTTTCAAAGGCATTAATGCCTTTGACATCCCATGAGAGAATATTCAATGCCCCTGAGAAGAGAAACATGCTCTCCTCAGCGGCTTTGAGACTAATATTGATTCATCTAGGGTGGTTTGAATCCAAACTTCAATTCGTTCCTTCAATTTAGCAACCTTAGAATCTCTACCTCTTTTCTTTGGCCCTCATCGCTTTGAGATCGATACTGGTCCATCTAGGGTGGTTTGAATCCAAACTTCAATTTGTTCCTTCAATTTAGCCACCTTAGATTTTCTACCTCTTTTCTTTGGTGAAGAACTGGAAGGAGTGTGCGAAGAAATGGTTAGGGATAGGGAAAGGGTCTGTGAGTAGTCAAAATCATGCTCTTGATCCTCTTGAGATTCTTGAGGTTGCAGTTTTGACTCTTCTAGAAAAAATGTCAGAGTGTTATCCTGAGAAGTTTGATTTTCAGACTTGTAGGGAAAAAGGACTTTGTCCTCACCTTCAAAGACCTCCTCCGCAATTTGATACATTAAGTCTGATCCAACTGAGACCATTAACTCCTCTACCATTTTCTAAAGTACTTCTTCTGAAACCTTATTTATGGAAGGATGAGGTCCATTTGCTAGTTGATTTTGTGGCACTACAACTTGTTGAGAGAGTATTACTGCCTTTTTATTCTCTACTATTAGATTTGTTATCCCTTTTGATTACACAATTATTGGCCAGGAGGGAGTGTAAATTGTAGAAGATCTGTGATTATGTTATGTTCTCCCCACGTTCTCCTATAAGCATAAGATGAATAGAAATTGGTTTTTTTGTCAGCAAAATGAGCTACATGATTGCCCTGCTTGTGTTATGGTTATCACCTTCTTGAAGCAAAAGTTGTGCACAAGTAACTAACTGCAAGATTACCTTGTGCAAGGCACTGATTTGTAATGTTTGTTGGGGTCTCTTCATAACATGAATCAAATCTTGTTCAAACCCATTACTAGAATATGCTTGCTTTTATGTCTGCTCACTACTACTTTGTTGTGTAACTGCTCAATATTTCTCTGATGAACTAACTGTGTTTCATCCAAATCAACTGTAACTTCAATAGGTATGTTAGATTCCTGATAAAGACAAAGCTCCCCTTGTCCATGCTTCAAATAATGACACAAAAGAAATGTAGTTTGCTTATCTTCTAGATGCTAAATCCCATTGACTGATTTGATATGGAGCTCATGAGGAAATGTTTTATAAGTATCTATGAGAATGCATACCCTTACAGATTGGGCAAGACCATGAAAAACTGGTATGTCATATTTCAGGAAAATGCCAATTTGATTTGCAAGAATTTCAATTAGGTGTAACTCCCTATATTCAAGGGGTAGAGCGTGCAATTGTATCCAAAAGGGTACAAATTGAAAATCGAAAATCAAATTTTGAAGCACAATAATTTGGAATCCATGCGTTCATGCACAAGCCACTTCCTTGAAAAACTCAAGATTTGTTCTTAAAAACTAGGTCTCTATCTTGTGAAGAATGGAAGAGAACGAGGAAAATTCCTTTTGATACATCGAAAAAAAATATTTGGTCCACACCTTCCCATTCATTAAAAAGATCTTTTAAGGTTTGCAAAGGAAAGTGGGATTGCCAAAACTTACATGTTAAGGCTCTCTGCCGAAGATCGAGACTTTGTGGAAGTAATTGATCTTTTGAAAATGTAACATTTAGTGCTCCGGTCTGGTCTAGGTGCTCTTTGGTTAAATCCTTTCATTGTAAATGTTGAAAAGGGGAAGCACAAATATTTTGTCATGTTTTCCTCCGCTAGACCTTTTTCACCTTTGTAATCAGCCTTTTGGTTTCTTTCTTCAGACTTGCACGAATACCCTGATCAATCTTTGTGTGTATTTTCATGATTAGGGGAAGTTTGTTTTGGACTGAGGGGAGCCCCATTAGTATGAGAAAAAAATGGCAGCTTAGGACCAGACATTTTGAATGGTAGATCACGAGCATGCAAATCCTTGACAGTGACCTGATTAAGATCCGCTCCGCTATTGACATTTCTTTGACCTTTAGTTGTCTTGTCAGAGGTCGCATTTTGAGTAACCTTTTTGTGTAGGAGAAGTTTTGAAGAAGATGCACCATGATCCATATAAGTTGCCCTCTGTGAAATGACATTTGGGGCCGAAAATCCCTGGCCGCAGCTTGGTAACATCTATGAAAAGATGAAGTTTTCAAACATTGATCTTCTTCAATCATCAACTTCTTTTTTAGTTTACCAAAAGATATAAAAGCCAATGGAAGTTTTGAATATGTGATCCTGTTCAATCTTTAGAAAAATTGTTGATTGTATTGGAAGGTATAAAAGAGAATGGCGATTTATGTAATATTGTCTAATTCGATCTTCAACTTCTATTTCACTTGTTTTCTAGTTGTTAAGTCAAATAGATATTTTTTTACAAGATTCATGCATTAGTCTTATCAATCATTGGAATGCAAAAATCAATGTGTTGTGTATAATTAAAACTATCATTTTACTTCATTGCACACAATAAATATTCAAAACATTCTAAAAAATAATCAAATTATATGGTTCTTCTATTCAATACTCGAACAATTGTCACTCACATGCTTTAACCTTGTTCAACTTTCTCAAATTGTATTCAGACTCCCTCATACATATTCAAAAAATGTGTATAAATTGTATCGCTTTAGCCTTCACATTATTAAATCCATTCACCACTCTACTTCCATTGGGCCTCTTCTCTTCTTAAATAGAATCGAACACCTTCCTCCTGAATTGCAGTTTCATTGGTTATCTCTTTAGCCATTGAAGCATTTTGTATGGAAAAGACGGTTTGAGTTGCCCTTTTTGCTTTAGTTGAAGCATGGAAAAATTTAGTGTTCTGATCTCCATCTTTTAAGCATAGTTCCCTAGATTTTTGCCTGCAATAGATTTCCTTTATCTTGCTCAATTCTGATCAGTTTTCTTGCAATTATTTTTGTTTATTATATTTGTGCACATCCAGACCATCTAAGATGATGTGCTCATGAATCTCAGTTAGCTCCTTTGACACTTTCTCTTTCTCCTCAAATATGTTGTGAAAAACATGTTTGTTCCAATCTTTGATTTGTGCTTTAACAATTACAATTTCCAGAAAAATTGGTACATCTTAGTACCTTTATGCCAGGGAGCACTTACCCACCATTGCCTAATTAGAGGTAGAAAATGAGGATCACAAAACCACATTCTTTTAAATTTGAAAGACAGTTTCCTGAGGGGAGTGGTAATGTCCTTGTTGATGTGCAAAGAAATAACATAGTGATCTGAGCATAATAGAGGCAGTATGTATGACTACATAGTATAATTGTCTAGAACCCAACTTGATGTTACAAAAAATTGTCCAACCTCTCTACAATATGCAAGAAGTCCCTTCTCTTGTTTGTCCATGTGAAATGACCTTTCTGCGGATGCACATCTTGAAGTGCATTATCTGAAATAAAGTTTTTAAAGTCTTCGATTGTTTTTTGTGGAGGAACAATTCCTCCTTTTTTCTCATGTAAATATGCAATGGCATTTAAATCTCCTCCTAAGGCAATTTTATTTTGTACTGATTGATGAATATAAGCAATGAGGGTGTCCCAAAGCATCCTCTTATCATATGTGGATGTCGGTCCATACACATTTATCAATAGGAAATTGAGATCAAAACTCTTTACTAACATTGCTTGTCAGTTATGCCCAGTTATTTCAACTTGTAGAATTACATTTTTCTTATTCCATAGTGTAATGAATCTTCCAGAAGCCCCTACTACAGGGACATGAACTGTAGACCAATTCTGCCATTTAATCATTGTGGCTTCAAAAGATTGTTGTGATGTTTTTGTTTCTTGTAGCATGATTATATCCCCCAAAAGCATCCAATTGATGCTTGATCAGGGTCCTCTTTTCAAAGGCATTAATGCCTCTGACATCACATGAGAGAATCTTCAATGCCCCTGACAAGAGAAACATGCTCTCCTCGGTCGCTTTGAGATTGATACTGATCCATCTAGGGTGGTTTGAATCCAAACTTCAATTTGTTTCTTCAATTTAGCCACCTCAGAATCTCTACCTCTTTTCTTTGGCCTTCGTCGCTTTGAGATTGATACTGGTCCATCTAGAGTGGTTTGAATCCAAACTTCAATTTGTTCCTTCAATTTAGCCACGTTAGATTTTCTACCTCTTTTCTTTGGTGAAAGCTTGGAAGGAATGTGCGAAGACATGGTTAGGGATAGGGAAAGGTTCTATGAGTAGTCAAAATCATGCTCTTGATCCTCTTGAGATTCTTCAGGCTACAGTTCTGACTATTCTAAAAAAAAGGCCGGAGTGTTATCTGAGAAGTTTGATTTTCAGACTTGTAGGGAAAAAGGACTTTGTCCTCACCTCCAAAGACCTCCTCCGCAATTTGATACATTAAGTCTGATCTAACTGAGACCATTAACTCCTCTGCCATTTTCTAAAGTACTTCTGAAACCTTATTTATGGAAGGATGAGGTCCATTTGCTAGTTGATTTTGTGGCACTTAAACTTGTTGAGGGAGTATTACTGCCTTTTTATTCTCTACTATCAGATTTGTTATCCCTTTTGATTACACAAGTATTGGCTGGGAGGGAGTGTAAATTGTAGAATCTGTGATTATGTCATTTTCTCCCCACGTTCTCCTATAGGCATAAGATGAATAGAAATTGGTTTTTTTGTCAGCGAAATGTGCTGCATGATTGCCCTTATTGTGTTATGGTTATCACCTTCTTGAAACAAAAGTTGTTGTGCACAGGTAACTAACTGCAAGATTACCTTGTGCAAGCCACTGATTTGTAATGTTTGTTGGGGTCTCTTCATAACCTGAATCAAATCTTGTTCAAAGCCATAACTGGAATATGCTTTCTTTTATGTCTGCTCACTACTACTTTGTTGTACTGCTTGACAGTGTAACTGCTCAGTATTTCTCTGATGAACTAACTGTGTTTCATCCAGATCAACTGTAACTTCAGTAGGTATGTCAGATTCCTGATAAGGACAAAGCTCCCCTTGTCCATGCTTCAAAGAATGACACAAAAGACACGTGTTTTGCTTATCTTCTACGAATTTTTTGATGCTAAATCCCATTGACTGATTTGATATGGAGCTCATGAGGAAAATTTTTAGAAGTATCTATGAGAATGCATACCCTTACAGATTGGGCAGGATCATGAAAAACTGGTATGTCATGTTTCTGGAAAATGCCAATTTGATTTGCAAGAATTTCAATCAGGTGTAACTCCCTATATTCAAGGGGTAGAGCGTGCAATTGTATCCAGAAGGGTACAAATCGAAAACCAAATTTTGAAGCACAAAAATTTGGAATCCATGCGTTCATGCACAAGCCGCTGCCTTGAAAAACTCAGGATTTGTTCTTAAAAACTAGGTCTCTATCTTGTGAAGAATGGAAGAGAACGAGGAAAATTCCTTTTGATACATCTAAAAAAAATATTTGGTCCACACCTTCCCATTCATTAAAAAGATCTTTTAAGGTTTGCAAAGGAAGTGGGATTGCCAAAACTTACATGTTAGGGCTCTCTGCCGAAGATCAAGACTTTGTGGAAGTAATTGCTCTTTTGAAAATGTAACATTCAGTGCTCCGGTCTGGTCTGGGTGCTCTTTGGTTAAATCCTTTCATTGTAAATGTTGTAAAGGGGAAGCATGAAGATTTTGTCCTCTTTTCCTCCGCTAGACCTTTTTCACCTTTGTAATCGGCCTTTTGGTTGCTTTCTTCAGACTTGCACGAATACCCTGATCAATCTTTGTGTGTGCATTTTCATGATTAGGGGTAGTTTGTTTTGGACTGAGGGGAGCCCCATTAGTATGAGAAAAAAATGGTAGCTTAGGACCAGACATTTTGGTTGGTAGTTCCTGAGCATGCAAATCCCTAACAGTGACCTAATTAAGATCTGCTCTGCTATTGACATTTCTCTTACCTTTAGTTGTCTTGTCAGAGGTCGCACTTTGAGAAACCTTTGTGTGGGAGAAGTTTTGAAGAAGATGCACCATGACCCATGTAAGAATGCCCTCTGTGAAATGACATTTGGGGCCGAAAATCCCTGGCCGCATCTTGGTAACATCTATGAAAAGATGAAGTTTTGAAACATTGATCTTCTTCAGTCATCAACTTCTTTTTTAGTGTACCAAAAGATATAAAAGCCAATGGAAGTTTTGAATATGTGATCCTGTTCAATCTTTAAAAAAATTGTTGATTGTATTGGAAGGTGTAAAAGAGAATGGCAATTTATGTAATATTGTCTAATTAGATCTTCAACTTCTATTTCACTTGTTTTCGTAATTGTAGATTTTTTTTTACAAGATTCTTGCATTATGCCTTATCAATCAGTGGAATGCAAAAATCAATGTGTTGTGTATAATTCAGACTATCATTTTACTTCATTGCACAAAATAAATATTCAATAATAGATACCTATCAATCATCGGTTGTATGGATGTATACTTCTAACTGCTTAAGTAATTATAACTAAAGCAGTTATAACAAAATAACTTAACACTTCTAATAACTCCTTTGTATCACGATTAGAATACATATAACTATGTCTCAAGTGGTGATGATCATAAACGAGAATAAACAAGTGCTATGTAGTGACCTTATTTGTCGTAATTAGTTATAATTATAATTATGTATGTAAATTTAATTTTAATTTTATTATAAATATTAAATATATTTTAATTAATAATTATTTAATAAAAATAAAATTATTATAGATTAAAAATTAAATAAGAAACTTTGCATAAAATCTTAAAAATAATATTTAATAAATTATGATGTATATATAATAGTTTCATTTCTACAGTTATAATTGTAAAAATTTAAAATATAGTTATAAATGTAGAATTTAAATAATAAATAAAGGCAAAAATTATATAATATTGCATATATGATATAGTATTTTATATAACAGCATGTTTAGTAATAAAAAATAAAATATAGTATCTATAAAAATATATTGTAAATTAAAAGAACAATTTGAAAACTATAGTTAAAATAAAATTAACACAAAAATAATAAAACTGTCCAAAAAAAAGGGTCCTATAACACCAAACCAATTCAACCAATCATATTGGAGTTAAGTAATTTGTAAAATATATAAAATGAATAAATAAATATCACAAGAAAAAATTGTGACTTATGATTGGTTGATTGGTGCAAAATTAATTAACTAATTGTGCACAAGTGAATGCAATAGTATATTGCCTACGGTAAATATACCAACCAAAGCTGATTCATAACAAACTCGATATATATAGATCAAAACTCTAAAGAGACCAACCCAATATCTAGTATGCAAATCCACATGAACTTAATGTTTGACCAAAATTATGATGTATACACAAAATGATATCTATAAAACAAATATTGTATTCAATATTTTGCCCGATATCCTTCGCCACCATCATTTTATCTAATATGTGATAAATAGTTGTGCATAAACAATAGCCTATTACCATGTTTTATAGAATAATTCATTAATATAGATTCATTTCGCAAATGAATAATGATCAAATACACATATATTTTTTAAAGATTCAAGACATTTGTAAAGTGTTTGTTTTGCAATTCAACATTTATATGATAATATCTATTTAGTTTCGACATCAATGAGAAGATTTCTAACACTACTTGCATATGCAATTATGATTTTGATAATTTGTTTGGACATCACCTTCGTCACAGTCACTATAGATTGTCAAATTATTTACACATATACATATAATATGTATTTATGTATATTTCTAACACTAATTGCATATGCAATTATGAATTTGGTAAATCTATATGAACATCACCTTCGTCACAATTACAAAAGGATGGAAAATTGTCTAATAGTTTGCTAAAGTGCCTTGCCTGCTAAGAGTTTCAATATGTATGAATTTATAGATTTTGAATGAGGGAGTGTCTAATGTTGGGTGCATGTGGGCTGGTGTGAAGTGATCATGAAGTGTAGTACAAATGTATAGATTTTCCAACCTCTATTTGGTACTTTTGCCATTCTGACCAGGTATGTGAAAGAATAAATATGTCATTTTCTATATAAGTGGAAGGGTTTCATTGTGTCCATTCTTATCACTTGCCAATGTTGTAACAAGTTTCTCCTTTATGTTTTTTATTGTTTATTGTATCTTTTCCAACTACTCCCAGAATGGGTCCAATAGATCAAAGGTTGCAGCAACTGATAGTCATGTTAGAAAACTTGATGGGTTATTTAGACAATCTGTAGTCCTATTACAATGAGGTCTTTGGCTTCTAGGGTGACACTGGTTTTTTTGGTTTTGCTTGTCCTATAATTTTTTTTTATCATAGTTGGTTTGATGATACTGTCATTGCTAATTATGACTTGCTTGTATTAGTCTATTTGAAAATAAAACTCTTTCCTTGGCAACTTCATTTAGGTCTTCTTATGTATGAGGACTACATGCCCATATGGCTTATTCCTAGATTGCAAAAAATTAGATGTTGTCTTATAGGACTCCTATGAAATAAACATCACCCCTATGTTGAAGAGTCAATAGCATGTGTATTTTGGTTGGTAAGCCTGAAGAAGAAAACCACGACATGGACTAGGAGGAACAAGGTTTTTTTTTTGGTTTTTTTTTGTTTTTTTTTTGAGCCGATTGACATGTCTCAAATTTGACGATTGTTCATTGCCAATGGAAATCTCAATTTTTTTCTCCTCTAATTGGGAGCCTTTTCATGGACATGTACTGAAAGTGATAAAATGCAGTGGCCAAAAATTGAATATTGGTCTTTTGCAATTCTGACCCTGACTTTGGATGGTTTTAAATGTTGTAACAACCACTTGTAATTGTGAAGCATTGATCTTGTTCAATCATTAGCTATAGTGTGTTGAAAGCTGTAAAAGCCAATGACAATTTTGAATACGTAGTCTTTTTTTATCTTCAACTAATTTTTTTCATTGTATGGCATCTATTAATAGCTAGTGGCTATTTTCAAAATACTGTTTTATCCAATATTTAGCTTCACTTGAGTCTATTTTAATGGATCGGTAGATACACAATTCATTGTACAAATTGCAATCTATTGCATACATATATCGATCTTCTCAGTTTGTATGTTTAGGTGTTCATTTCAAATAGTATGGACAACATTCATGCCCTTCATCATGTGAAGTAGGTATACTTGACACTCGGATCCCTGCAAAAATAATGTCGGATTTCTTTATATTTTGATTTCTTTTCCTATTCTTGTCCAACTACTCCCTTAATGGGTTCAATAGCTCTCAACATGAATAATTTGAGTTGTCTGTTTGAAAACACAATGGGTTATGTAGGCATCCTCCCACCCTTTTTTTATCTGATCTTTAGCTTCACTTGACTTTATTTGAAGTTATTAAAGCCAATGGCAATTATATTGAAAACTTCATGTATTATGCGTAAACAAAAATTGGCATGCAAAAAAAATTGTTGAGCATATAATTTAGAGTTCCTTTTTTACACATTGTGCCTTTGTAGACGTGGTGTATTTTTTGAGGATGATTATCTCATGAAATGGAAACCTTGCCTATAAACACGTGTCAGTAGTCATCATCCTCACTAAATTTCCCTTTTGGATAAAATGGTATCCACAATTTGTAATGTCGAATTGTCTCTTTGCATGTCAAGAAATGGTATATGCCATGATGGTAGAGACATGGGGAATGATGCCTTCTCATTGGGATATTAGTTACTCCCATCTACCATCATGCAAACAATGAAACTTCATGTAGGCAAATCCTTCCAAATTTCATGAAAATCATGAATTACTCTTTCACAATCCCTTGATGGAATGGAAAATTAACACATAACATTAGGCAGATATACATGTTATATTACAAAGCTTGGGTTGGCCTTCCCACAACTTGCAACCTCTTCAAAAATACGTCAACAATTCTACTTGTAATTCCTACAAAATAGAGACTAGACAACATGAAGAAAAATAAAGCTTTGATGTAAAAAAAGCCTCTGGTTTCTACTATTAATTAATTACAACCGGTGACATTCTTTTTAAAACTTTTCGGAAGTAGGAGACCACCTGCTAGAAAGTGACAAATATTAATTGGTTTTTGGAAAAATGGGCTTTGAAACCGTGACAGTCTAATTCTATTGTAACAAATTAAGATATCTATTCCAAGAGGAATCTATGATACCCATATAAAAAAATAAAAATGAAAGAAAGTACAACTTATTAAATGTGTAATACTCACCACTTTTTAGATCACAAAAAGTAGCACTTGATAAATTGGTGGTAAATTTGAAGTCTATATCACCCAATTGCAATCTAAATTCATGAATCAATAAGATACTATCATCTAAGTATTTATAATTAGTAAGTAAAAATGATTATGCATGCAGAAGTGTATGCAGAATCATCATGTAATACTTCCTCATTAAGATAAATAATATCATCATATTATGAATAATAAAGTGTAGTATCACAAAAATCTACGTGAAGTGATAAATAGGTATTGTCATAAGGTATGCATCGCATCATCATGATGCACAAAACATGAGATGAAAAATATTGATTAAATCATGAGTCACCTCATCATGCATATGATAAGAAATTTCATCTAAAGAACATGGTGTTACAGACAAAAATTGTTGTCGCATGTAAAATTAACATCATAAGGTGGAGCACTTCATATTGATAAACGAGTGCCTAACAAAATTGTTATCAATATGGTCTTGGATCTCTCATCCACAAAGGTATACATGAAATCAAAGATATTTAAGAGGATTTATTTTACTATCATTGAAACTCTCATGATATTCAAAAGACACTTATGACCTAATCAAACTTACCATCCACATATTTTATCACTTAAATTTGACTTCTAATGATTGATACATATTGTCACAAATGACTAACACACATAAGAAAAAGACATTCATGTAGCATGAAAATATGTTAATAATTATTCCAAGCCTTAACAACAAGTATTTGTTTACATCCTTCCTTAATAGATCAATATTTACATTAAATATTATTATAGGTGGCTATAATCACTATTTTGTCAATTCCAAAGGGCTAGGAACTCTACAAATCATTACTTTAACACACTTTGTTGCATCCATGCATTATTCTCAATTTAAATTACCTTGACACAAAGCTCATTAATATTTTTGCCACATAAAAATTGTGCCAAATGTTGCATGTAAGTGTCTAGATGGAAACTTGGATGGTTTGAACATACAAATTTGCACTATTGGAGGAGATGCCTGATGGTTAGTATAAAAGTGTGCCACACTTTTGTGTTATTTTTACTTTTTCAAAGGCAAATGCACACCACCAAAATAATACCATTTTGTTGTATGGTTGAGAGAAAAATCAAGGTTACAATTTGCCACTAAAGTGTGCACTAATTTCACTTTAAAAATCATCTTCTTAATGCTAAACTATGATTTATAAATAATAGTTTAGTTGTTGCAGGTCTACAAATGAGTTTGCAAATCACAAAGAGCTCAGAGAAAATCATGTCTTAGTAAACATATTGTCATCTCTCAATGGCGCAAAATTATGCCTACACATGAAACAAATTATTTTCTCACTTTATCCTTACAAAAAAACATACCCTACCAAAAGACATTTGATTAAGTGACAAAGTACATTTTGACATCTAAATAGAGTCCAATTCAAAACTTCTATATTACCAAAAAAAACATACACAACTCCTAATAACTTCATATATGACATGTATCATAAACTACTAAAGGGCATTTGGTTTAGTGACAAACTCCATGGATACCTAAATGGTGTTGAGCTCAAATATTAGTAACTGGGTATACATTTGGTTTAGTGGAAAAGTCCATAGGTTCCTAAATGGTACTGAGTAGCTTGCAAATAATATTCGTGATCTTTTATCAAAAAATAATGATGATTTGGAACATAAAAAAGCCAAAATAAATACAATTATTACCTAAAAATTTACAAAATAATTTTTTTTTCCTATTAAGTATAATATATGGACCCATTACAAAATTTCTGGCCTAAAGCTCAGATTGAGTCCACTATCAATTGCAAGTATATCATTGCATCAAGTTAACATCATGCCTAACAAGCCTATTTTAATCATCATCCTATTGAGTGATATTTTAATTGATTGTCATCTTGTTGAAGGGGACTCCCCTTAATACCACAAGTACACGACAGAAACAAAGAGAAACAACAGAAATTTGCAAGAACAGAAAATTGGCTTCTTATTGGCTCCACAAATGTGGAATTACAAACTTCAGAATTACAATATCAAAAGCCACATGGGCATCCCTTACAATAATCTGTAGGACAAAGCCTCAAATTATTACCCAGATCTACCCAGAACTGCCCTAGAAAACACGACGGGCCTTCCTTAAATAGGCAATTTTCCACCGCCCGAGAAGGTTCCAGAAATCTAGCCATTAAGGCCGACTACCCTTAGCATTTAATTATTTTTCACTTTTATTACAAAAGGGTCGGCTTTAAATA
>MU227618.1:2761320-2798202 GCA_018584345.1 Thuja plicata | reverse complement strand
ATTATTTTTCACTTTTATTACAAAAGGGTCGGCTTTAAATATTTACAAAACATGAGATTAGGTAGCCCAACTTTCGGAAGCCATAACTTTTGAACCATAGCTCTGATTGGCTATTATAACCACTTTTTGGAAAGGGGAGTTTGCGATCTACAGTGTTTGACTCATGAAGCGCCAGTCAGATCGAGGGTTCAAGCTCGATCCGGAGCCTCTAAGGTCCTGAAAATTGAGCTCAAAGGTTTTGCATTCTAAAATCTCAACAGTAAATCCTTAATAACTTTGCCAATACAGATGAGCTAGCAATGAAATTCAACTAGCATTCTTATATGAATAAGATGAACCTTCACCTGGAAAATTAGAACATTCTGAGTTCAAATGACCAACTTACTAAAAATAGTAAGTTTCCAAAAATAGCAGCTTTGTACAAATAGCCCTTATTGAATAGAAAAACACATATTTTTGGGTGATGCAAGATTGCCCTTACACCCAGGATGCTCCTGCATCACATCTATACAAGGTATACAAAATATTTATAACCACTACTAAATGCAATATAGTATGCACCGAATATATACAACCATGTATAAAAACTTAGAGAATAAACTAAATCAGATCAATTAATCTTCTCCTGTGTACGAGAACCAAGTTGTCCATCTGCTCAGACCCTTTATCCATTTTTACACTTTGTCCTAGTTTTTTTGGAAGCACAACTTCCTTAGCTACAGGTACCTCAGAACCTGCTACAACCAATGGAACTATTATTTGTATCCATGTGATATCTCCCATGTGAAGACCCTCGTTGTTCCATCTTGCACAAGATTTTCAAATTTGTTTCTAGCGAATTTTATAGTGATTGTTACCTTCCATACAACATTACAGGTTATGAGTCTCCTAAGAGACTCATTAAGCATCCTACCTTGCCCATAAAAATTATCATTATTCCTAGATTTCCAAAGCATCCATATAATTTCACTAGATAGTATAGACCAAAAGAAGTTATTATCTTTCTTGAGCACTGACATATAGCCAGTAATGATATCAATATCACTAACATTATCATTAATTGAGATACTAAATAACTTCCAGACTTCTATGGCAAAAAATAGTCAAAGCATATATGACTAACAATCCCTGAGAGTTTGGAGCAGGACATATATTAAAATCCTTGTCATTTTTAAAAATAGGCAATTTCTTCAATAAGAGGCTCCGAATGAAATATTTATTCTTGGGCTCTGTGGATATGGACCACAAGTAACTGATTATAGTTTTCCAGGAGGAGGAATCTAACAAGGATTTCTAGCTATAGGAAATATGGAGAAGAATATCATCCTTGTCAACCAATTGAGTGTAGATGGATTTAGCCTTAATATTAGGGAGGGGGGTATCATTGGGCCAATAATAAAGGCATAATCTATCAACAACGAGATCACAACATCTAGGAAGGGAGAGGTAATTGCAAGCCTCTCTGAGGTCTGTATAAGTTTACTAGTGCATATGGGGTATCTCAAACTTGTTGAAAACCTCCACTCAAGAGATTAGGTGACCATCACTAAGATCACTAATTGGAAGACCCACCATATTAGGCCTCTATGTAGGGACAGAAAATTAATGATATTATGCCTAATTAAGACTTTTAAGGGCTCGTCTACTTGTAAAGCTTTGAAAATCCACTTGGCTGCTAGGGAAATACCTTGAATCCTCAAATATTTCAAACCCAATCCCTCCTTCATCTTATTCATAGTGCAACATGCCCATTTCACTACACGCTTTTCCTTGTTCCCTTTACCATTTGACCAAAGGAAATCTCTGACTTGCTTTTGAATATGATTAAACTAGTAATTACTAAACAACCACGCTGATGAATATATTATAACATGAAAAAATCTTCTAACAAATTTGAATCTTGTTAGGAATAACAGTCCACCAACACAACTGAGAGGGGGAGTGAATCAATTGTGAGACAGATTATTAAACATTAAAGTTTATAGATCAATACTTTAATCCAAATAATAACACAGTAAATTCCAACACCATAACACAATATTTTGTTGTTGAGGAAACCCTATTAAAGGTAAAATCCTAATGGGAATTAGCACCCACAAATGATGTATTGAGACTATATTGTATCCCTGTTAAAAGATTTAGCCATGTTAGGAGCTTATTGATGCATTATAGTACACAGTCCCTGTTAAAGGATAGACCATATTAGGAGTCAAGAGTAATAGTGGGCTCACTGCCCAGGCACACTATGTAAAGAAGGTTAAATCCCCCCTCAGGGCTTACTATCCAAAATATAAATATATATGAGATATACAATCCAGTGAATTGTCTGATAGCAACTTCCTTTGCTTGGTCAGTTCCAATGAAGTAACATAATCACAACCTCTTCTTTACATCAAGCAGACACAAGCTCGCAGCTTCCACAAATACATTTCTAGTTCTCTCACTCTTCACATACACTTTCCAACAAGAAAAGATCTCTCCTATATACCCTATTACAATAATCAATTAGGTCAGCCAATTAGGCTTCCCTAATGTACAAATGATTACATAAACCCTTGCTAAGATACACACGGTACCTATAACAAGTAAACATCAAATATAATCCATCAAATATAATATAAGATCTGTAATCCATGCTCACAATCCATAATAAAGGCTTCATATCTAAAGTCATCCCCAAATAGATCTCCTTTAAAACACAGGCCATAGCTGATGTCACCAAGAGTCCTACAACCCGTGAAGCATAAACAACCTTCCTTAACATGTCTTCTTCCATCCTTTAAGCTTGCAATACCTGAATCCATGTCGCACATAATTTATTCTCAAAACACAGAGACTGACTCTCTCAAAGATCAATGTCATTGTCCAGTACCCAGTCTTCACTAAAACATATGTAACTCCTCTAATATACAATATTAAGCCATATGATCTTAGACATAAGATCACAACATATCCCTATACATATCACCATCTTCGCTCACTCTAGATCAATAGTACAATACCCTTACACTTCTATCAGTCATCAAGCAACAGTAATAACTAGTCTGATCTCCCTCCATAGAAACATATGTTGACATCAGTGACAAAATATGAATACTAACAACAACAACATCAGAAATGAATTCCAACAATCTCCCCCTTTGGCATTTATGGAAACATAAGGGAAAATCCATCAACCCAAAAGTACTCTCTCAATACAATCTTCTCAATATTCTCAACACAGCTCTCCCTAAAATAGTAGGGTTTTTCTCATAGAATCTTTGAGCCCCCTCTGACAACAATGGAAACGGGTGCCATAAATCTGCTTCAGACCATCTTCCTTCTACAAGGTTTATCTTTTTCAAATCTTCATGCCTCCAACAACCAAGTGCAAAATTACCCAAATGTGTTCTATAATGTTCCTGCAATCACTCCCCCTGAGGAGTATATCCATACATCAAGTCCAAAAAATGATATAGCTTTGAAAGCCACTGGACTGATGCATTCCTACATCAATTTAGTTCTTGCAAGGAGGGGCTCGCACCCCAAGCATACCTCTGAGATACTCAAAGGAATCCTTCAGCAAAGGTTTTGTAAATATATCTTCTATTTATTCCTTTGTACTGATATACTCCAATCTTTTCTCCTTCTCTGCTGCCTTGTCTCTAAAGAAATGATACTTAATGGAAATATGTTTAGTCTTTGAATGCATTAATGGATTATTTGACATGTTCACTATGCTAGTGTTATCACAATGGATAACCACTGGCTCATCAAAATTTATCCCAATGTCCTTCAGCATTTGCTTCATCCAAAGAATCTGTGTGCTATAAATTTATAGCAGCAGCAACATACTCAGATTCAGTAGTAGTCTGAGCTATACATTCTTGCTTTTTACTTAACCAAGAAACCAATCTTTTCCCATGAAAGAATGCACCACCACTTGTACTCTTTTTTTCATCAATATTTCTTGCCCATTCAACATCAGTATAAGCCTGTAAATCTAAATCATCAGATTTTCAATACTATAAGTCATAATCCAGTGTTCCTTTCAGATATCTAAATATTATTTTTATAGTAGCAAGGTGTGTCTCTTTAGGATTGGCTTGATATCTTTCCACAATTCCAACTGCATTAGCAATATTTGGTCTGGTGTGAGTCATATATTGTAAGCCTCCAATCATAGATCTGTACTTTGTCTTAAAAACACTCTGAGATTCATCAATAGTAGTAAGCTTGTGACCAGTAACCATAGGTGTTCCAACAGGTTTACAATCTTCCATTCCAAACTTTTTCAATATTTCTTTAAGATACTTTGTCTGAGAAATAAAAAATACACTCTTGTTCTGATTAATTTGCAATCCAAGGAAAAATTTCATCTCACCAATCATTGACATCTCAAATTCACTTTCCATTTCTTTAGAGAACCTTTTACTCATTACATAATTTCCTCCAAAGCTGATATCATCAACAAAAACTTCAACTATTAGAATTCCATCTTCATTGGTTCTTAAGTACAAATTGTTGTTTGCATTACCTTTTTTGAAACCAAGACAAAGTAGATACCTGTCCAATCTTGCATATCATGCTCTTGGTGCGTGTTTTAGTCCATACAAAGCTTTCTTCAACTTGCAAACAATGTCCTCATCTCTTGTCAAAGGAAATCCATTAGGTTGTTCAATATATACTTCCTCTTCTATATCTCCATTCAGAAATGTAGATTTCACATCCATCTGATATACTTTGAAGTCTTCGTGTGCAACATAAGCAAGATATAATCTTATAGCCTCAAGCCTAGCAATGGGAGGAAATGTTTCTTCAAATTCTATACCTTCCAATAACATAGTTCTAGCATCATCTAGTATTGTTTTGTTTCTTCGCTCTTCTATCCCATTCTATTGTGGTGTCCTAGGAGCAGATGTTTGTCTGTATATTCCATGCTCTTTGCAGTAGGTATTGAATAAATCTGAAGTAAACTCTCTACCTCTATATGATCTCAAACATTTTATCTTTAAGCCTGATTCATTCTCAACTTTTGCTTTGAATATCTTGAATTTGTCAAAATCCTCAGATTTCTCTTTTAGATATGTAACCCACATCATCCTAGAAAAATCATCAACAAAAAGTACAAAATACCTTTCACCACAGTAAGATCTTGGTCTTGTAGGACCACACAGATATGTATGCACTGGATTTAACTTCCTTTCCATTGAGTAAGATTTTATTTTAAAATTGCTTCTAGTTTGTTTTCCCATTACACATTGTCTACACATGGTGTTAGATGGTTTCACAATCTTTGATAGGTCTCTAACTGCATTAGTCATACTTGCCTTCACAATATTATCAAAATTCACATGACAAGATCTTTTATGCCATAACTAACTATCATCAACCTTCGCAACAAAACAAGAAGTCTTGGATGTATTTAATTCAAATACATTACCTCTGGCTTTAGTAACAGATGCGATCAAGTCTCCTGACTTACTTCTAATATAGCATTTCCCATCAATGAATTTTAATTGTTAACCTTTGTCCACTAGCTGTCCAACACTCAACAAATTGTGCTTAAGTCCATCAACAAGTAACACATTGTCAGTATTGGTCTTTCCATCCAAGGAAATAGATCCAACTCCAATGATAAGCTTAGAAGTATTGTCACCAAATCTCACAACACCACCATCATACTTGGTTAGCTTAACAAAATTATTTCTATCTCTAGTCATATGGTGTGAACAACCACTGTTTATGACTCATTCAGATTTATTTTCAACATGTGACACTAAGACTCTTTCTTCATGAATAGGTTCATCATCCTTGATAGCAATAAATCCAATCTCATAATAATCAATAGCATCATCATCAAAAACACCTTCACTAGCATAGTAGCATTCCTTATCCTTGGAATACTTAGGTTTATAAAACTTAGATTTGTGCTTTGGAACCCTTATAGGACATCTATATGAAAAATGACCTATCTTATTGCATGAAAAACATTTCAGAGGTAACTTTCCTTCAAACTTACCCTTACCTCTCTTTTCTCTTCTAGCGATCAGGGCCACAATTTCATCTAACTTTCTTTCTTCTTCCTATATTTGTTCCCAGTCATCAACATATTCACCAAGCTCTTCTCTCAAGTCACTTATTCTGGTGCTTGTAGTTCCTAATAAAGTCTTTTTATTTTTATGTACGGTTGCCTTGAATGTTGTCTCAACTTTAGGTAATGAATCTCCCAATTCTGCGACCTAAAAAGTAATTAATTTTTCAATCAACATCTCTCTATTATAGTTCATCATTAAAGGTATGATCTCTTCTATAGCTTGCACTTTAGTTTTGTAAACATGTATCAAAGATCTAAGAATCTTTGCAATCACTTTCTTCATTGTTTGTGCCTCCAGAGTTTCTAATCCCAATAACAACCTTTGTGACTCTCTATACATATGCTCTAATTTTCTCATCATCTCTCATTTTCAAATTTTCCATCCTTGTCTTCCAGTTTTGCAACTTTGCATGCTTAGTAAACTTATCTCCTTCATACAGTGCTTCCAATCTTGACCAAATTTTATGTGCAGAATCTAAATCTTTAACCTCTGTGAATTCACCTTCAGAGAGCGCACTAATCAATGCTTCTCTTTCGACCGTGTTATATGAAAATATCTTTTTTTCTTCATTGTAGCTTTATCTAGTTCATCCTCAGCCTTCATTTGTACATCCTTCTTTGTAATCATCCAGTAGTCGATTCCCAAGCATAGTAAATGTGTTCTCATCTTCTTGCTCCAATTGTCAAAATTTTTAGGATCAAGCTTTGGACTATCCTTCCTATAGAATGCCATCTTCAAGATCACCTCAAGTTGTTAAGCTTTCTCTCTAAGGACTAGCATCTCTGATACCAATTTTTATAAATAACAGTCCACCAACACAACTGAGAGTGGGGGGGGGGGGTGAATAAGTTGTGAGATAGATTATTAAACATTAAACTTTATACATCAAAAATTTAATCCAAATGATAACACAGTAAATGCCAAAACCATAACACAATCCTTTGTTGCTGACGAAACCATGTTAAAGGTAAAACTCTGGTGGGAATTAGCACCCAAAAATGATGTACTGAGAGTATAGTATCCCTATTAAAAGATTTAGTCATGTTAGGAGCTTATTGATGCATTATAGTACACAATCCCTATTAAAGGACGTACCTTGTTAGGAGTCAAGAGTAACAGTGGACTCACTGCCTAGGCACACTTCCTAAAGAAGGTTAAATCCACCCTAAGGACTTACTGTTTGAAATACAAATGTATATGAGATATACAATCTAGTGAACTGTCTGATAGAAAATATCTTTTCTTGGCTAGTTCCAATGAAGTAACATAATCACAACCTTTGATTTACATCCGGAAGATGCAATCTTGCAGCTTCCATAAATGCATTTCCACTTCGCTCACTCTTCACACACACTTTCCAACAAGAAAATCTCTCTTCTATATACCTTATTACAATAACCAATTAGGTCGGCTAATTAGGCTTACCCAATGTACAAATGATTACATAACCCTTGCTAAGATACACACAAAACCTATAACAAGTAAACATCAAATATAATTAAGATTCATAATCCACGCTTGCAATCCATAATACACGCTTCATATATGAAGTCGAACCCAAATAGGTCTCCTCTAGAACACATGCCACAACTTGTGTCACCAAGAGTCCTATGACCTGTGAAACATTAAAAACCTTCCTTAACATGTATTTTGTCATCCCTTAATCTCACATAACCTAAATCCATGTCGCACGTAGGTTATTCTCAAAACACAGAGACTAAGTTTGTCAAAGATCACTGTCACCGTCCAATGTCCAGTCTTCACTAAAACATTTCTAACTCGTATAATATGCAATATTAATCCATGTGAACTTAGACATAAGAGCACAACATATCCTTTTACATATCACCATCTTCGCTCACTCTGGATGAACAATACGATACCCGTACACTTCTATCAGTCATCAAGCAATAGTTATAACCAGTTTGATCCCCCTCCTTAGAAAAATATGTTGACATCAATGAAAAAACATGAATACCAACTGTAATCACATAAAAATGGTCATCTAAACCCTAGACCCCCAATCACAACAATTAATCAAGAAACCCTAATCTTGATAAACCCTAAGTCCTAAATCAAACAGATAATTCCTCAATCTATCAAATTCAATCTAATCTGACCTCAACCCTAGGTCCTAATCAATTATCACACTTGATTAATTAATTAATTCCTAAAATCACATTACATTGGCAAATAAACCTTATCTCAATTATTTAATTGATATTCTAATATATTAATTAAATAAAATTACAAATTTATCAATTAAATAAAAAAGGGAATTAAATTAATTAATAAAAACAAAATGTGCATTTAAAATCAATTAAATCTTTAAAAATGCATATGATGTCATCAATTTCAGTTAACTGATTATTAAATTGGAAACAAATCTGTTTTATTCAATTAACTTATCCTTATCTTTTATCATTTTGGAAATAAATCTGTCTTATTCAGTTAACTTAATCTTATCTATTTATCATTTTGGAAACAAAGTTGTTAATTGAAAATGATTTTGGAAGTTTCCAAAACAACTAATTAGTCAATTCAGACAACTGAATCTTTCAACCAATCATCATCTTTGCACATGGATTGTGCTTCGTCAAATCGAATATGAGCCACTCATTTCCTCTAATCTCGACTGTCGATTCGAGAGAGATTTTCTATAAAAGAGAAGCTCTTTTCCTTCACAAAGGATCCTAACTTTTGTTATCATTATTATGCAGTTTTTATTTTTATGTTTTTGAAGCATTTATCATTTTGAGCAATTGTTTTTAGTTTATTTGTTTAAGCATGAAAACTCATAATTTAGAGCACATTTCGATTTGGTGTTATTAAAATAAATCTTTCACATTTCGATTTGGTGCTTTAAAATGAATCTCTTAATTAGCTTGGATTAACCACAAAACTGCATTTTGCATATCATATAGATTTAGTTATAGATTTCAAATCCTTCATTTAGAACAATGTGTAGTCACTAGGATTGCGATCACCTGAGAGAAAAGTCTATACTCCTGCCTACTAGAAGGCAATGGGTCGATGTCGGTTAGTGTAGTTTTTTAGTGCATTTTGATTTCATGTTTTCTAACCCGCTAACCACGTAAAGATTCATTGAAGTGTGTGTGTTTGCAGCTGCAATTACTTACCCAAAATCACTCATACATTTCAAAACAAACATCAAACAATTCCAAATCTACACTCTTAGGTGTTAAACTGCCAACTCTTATCCGAGTTTATGCATCTAGTGTCAAAACTTTGAACATCATTCAAATTGCTGTCCAAATTGGTATTCTATCGTGAAGGTTCTGTCCGAATTTTCTCAAATCTATGTTCTCACAAACATCACTCCTAGTTTATTGTTGACTGCAATCGGTTGACAGTCTGACTCGCTTGTTGTTTCAAAATATGACTTTGTTGTGCTAGTCCAAGTGACTTGTTATTTTAATCATCTTTGTCTGCGTTGTCCTTATCCTAAGTTGCGAGAGTAGGTTTTTTAACCTTGACTCGAGATCGGATTCGTTGCTATCTCTCTCTTAGTTGGACATTTTCTCTTTTGTCTTTTGGTCTTGGACTTAATCAACACCTTAGATATCACTTTAGCACCTATCAGGCAATCAATCAATTCATCATACCTCCTCTTCAATCTTCTAAGAAAGTGCATCAAGCCAATCTTACAATGTCTAAAATAAAATGGGCTAATCCTTATGGTCCTAATAATGAGAAAGAAGATATTCTTATGGCATCTTTATCAAAACAACTTCAAACTTTGAAATCTAAACTCCAAGAATTAAAGGGGGAAAAGGATACACAATCCAATAAATCCTCATTAAGATCAACCTGTCCTTTTTTATTTGACCATGATTCTCACATCTCTCCACTTCCTTCCAATATGGAGAAATCTTAGTATGGAAATCCTATCTTTGATCAAGAGAGTGGCTCCAAAGCCCTAAAATCTCCTAAAAACACCACGAACTCTCCCTCCAAAGGGATTAGTAACCTCATGAAAGAAAAACCTTGGGTTAAATGCAAGAGGGACTTCACTCCTTTGGGACAATCTTATGAATCAACATTGGAAGAACTTCTTGAGCATGACCTCATCACATTACCTCAAGTCACATCACATGGATTGAAATTATTGAGTACCTATTGTGCATATCACCGAAGCAATGAGCATAAAACTTCAGATTGCATGGAGTTAAAGCACAAAATCCAAGGTCTTCTTAATGATGGCATAATTAAACCTAAAAATCCTAACGATTTATCTAAAGAAGAACAAGATACTAATATCATGCATGATCAATATCAAGAATCCATGTCTAGCAATGGTTCACATATCACATCTACTTCTTCCACCATTCTTCCATCTCCTAAAGCTTCAAAACCAGCCACACCATCTCTATCAAAGAATGATCCTAATGATGACTATGTCTACCCTCAAGGAATACCTCTAAAATATATCCAAGATAATCAGCATATGATTGCAAGTCTTTCTCAGGCTTCAAAGATCATAGACCCAAAGCTTCCATGTGCTTCAATGATTATCACACCTACTCAAAATGATACTCCATCAGCTTGTCAAGAATCCCAAATGTAAATCAAAACTCCTACCTCATCCTTAGAAGTGGCTCCATGTCAAGAGGGCAATCCAAAGTGTGAAGAAATAAATATCAGTAATGGTCAAGATCAAGACACCATCCATCCTTATCCAACAGTTGACCAAAGTTACATATCTCAAGAGTCCCATGATGATTTTATCATCCCCTTCCATTTCTTCATAGAAGACACTCTTACACCTCTTATATCTTATCCATCTCCCAAGTAAGATCAAGATATCCTTTTCACCATCTCTAATGAACCTATTGAAAATCAAGAGCAAAATACCCTTTCTAAACCATCTAATGATCCTTGTCAATATCATATAATCACATCATCCCCTTGTCATATTCTTCCATATCCAAAAATCATCATTCCTCTAAATCCCTTGCATAACAATAAATCTTTAGTTTCTCCAATTAAAGCTACTCATGCACCTATTGATATAAAGATTAATCCTAAAGAGAAAATCATTGGCAATGCAGCTCACTCTAAATATGTTGATATCCCTTCCACACCTTATCTCCCTCCATACAAACATAAGCATCACCCTTCACCATCTTCCAAGTCCATTCTTGGTCCCTATATCCCAAAGATGAAACCATCAAACCTTCCATCTATATTGGGTCCTTATATCCCTCCATCCAACATGCCTATAACTTCTAGTTTTTCATCCACTTACCCTATACCCTATCAAGATCAATAAAGACATACATCCTTGAACTCTCCCTATCAACCCATCCATATGAACCATCCATATCGACCATATTCATCCATAGTTCCCATGTCTTTTGGAATCAATTTGGATGTACAACGGAATAATCATAAATACAAGAATCCACTTATATATGAAGATCACTATGTCCAATCTAATCGACATGTGACTACAAAGAAAAAGGAAATATTCAAGAGACCGCAAAGGTCCACTGAGAAAAGAATAATATCAAAGAAAATATGGGTTCCTAAATCTACCATGGAAGAATTGTGTTCTAAATCATCCGAATGCAAAGGAAAATCAAAAGTTATGTGGATTCCCAAGTCTCTTCTTAAGGACTTGCATACAAAAAGAAAATCAAAAGCTATGTGGATTCCCAAGTCTCTTCTAAAGGACTTGGATACAAAAATAAAATCAAAAGTTATGTGGATTCCCAAGTCTCTATTAAAAGGCTTGAACAAAAAGGAAAAGTTAGATTTGGCATCCAAGCTTCCAAAGTCTTCCACTTCATCTCCATCTAAACACCTCCCATCTTCTAACTCTATTTTGGGTCCTCGTGTCCCAAAATTCATTACCTTTAATACTTCACCCTCTTCTCCACCCATCTTGGGTCCTTGTGTACCAAGATCCATACCCACTCATACATAAAAGCCTCAAGCTATTCCATCCATTTTTCCTCCATTTGTCCACTACCCTTCAAGGAGTGTGTCAATTTTGATCTTATCACCATTTCCATCTACCACTACACAACCTTTTCAATTCCCTATCCAATATCATGCACCTACCTACTACCCATCCATCCCATATCCTTCCATTCCTCTTATCTAATCCATCACATAAATCCTTGGCTACCATCTCCCTTATCCTCCATATCATTCTTCTCTACCATCACCCTATCAACATCTTTGAGCATACTTTCAATGGCCTTGGCCCATCATATCATATCTTTCAAAGGATCACTATCTAAAGAGCAAGAATCTTAAGTTCCTCCATAAAATAAAAAAAATACAAAAAAAGAAAAAAAAAAGTGCCTTGGTGAAAACCTAGTAAATAGGCACCTTGGTAGCAAAAGAAAAGAGAAATCAATCTGTCCTATGGTGAAAACCACTTCTTGTGGCACCTTGGATAAGTACCATGATGAAAACCTGGCAAACAGGCGTCATGCATAATTCCTCCTACTTGCACTCTTCACTTGGGGGCAAGTTCCTTCCATGTCATCTTATCCATCATATCTTATAAGCCCATGAGCATCCATGTTCCTTGTGGTGATCTTGACAAGGTTGAACATATCCATGAGCATCATGTATCCTGACATTCATTATCCTTTCCATCAGACTATTCACTTTCTCTCATCTATGGTACCCTTTCGTGATCTTTCTTATCCCAAGCCTATCCTTCCTATCTCTAAGAATTCCTTTGTACTAATCCCAAAACATTCACTTATACCTCCATCATCCCTTATCATGATTGTGCTATCATAGCTATATCCTATCCTGTCAAATCAGCCCCTTAGTCTTGATCAAAATTAAAAAATTATTTCTCAAAAACTTCTTGACATGTCCATTATTTTGGACCACATGCTTTTCATGACATCATGTCATTATCCTATATGTTATCCAGCACCGCTCCATGAGCCTGCATTTCTATATTCCTCTTTCCCTAGCTTGGGTAATCTTGAGGAGACTATCATTGAGGGTTGCATTCACCCTCTTCATCTATAATTGTCTATTCACCTCAACCATCAGCTTTCTAATCCATGTGCAATTTTCTATACCTTGCTAAAAATGGGGGGCAAACCAATGTGATCTTTCTTGAGAATGAATACTTTGGTTCTCCTGAGAACCCTCCTGGCTTGAAACTGATCCAGATTCATAGTCTAGGGGCAATCAAATTAGATTTTTCCTTGTAGTATGAGTCAAGTCAGTCATCACAATTAGAGTTTGCTATCATGGGGAATGGGTCCCCAATTTGATCGTATATTTGGATTACACCAGAGTCAGTAATATTTTCATTTCTGAAGAACATCTCGCTACTAACGCAATAGGTGTTTCTCAACACCCTAATCAAAAATGTTTCTTAACACTATCTTTGGAAGCATCCATGTTTCTTAACACACATTGGATACTACAAATGTAAACAATAGATTGATAGTACTCAAACACATTGTACTCACAAGCACGACGGTATTTCTCAACACCTCATACATATACACATCTGAAAACATTGAAACTTGCTGAAGTATGCTGAATTTATCTTTGTATGTTGTCTGTTTTCATTAATTTTTTCGTTAATCTTTTCTTTGTCTATTTCTTGTTGGTGTGGTCTCGATGATCCTACACCGTCAAATAAATAGGGTGTATGTGGTAAGAGCTCTTGCATTAATGTGGAAAAGCCTCACATCCCTCGATCTTGTTTACTTATATGACAAGGTGAGGTCAGAACTATCTCCTTGACTGTTATTGCTCAGCTTGTTTATACAAGATCTCACTCATGGTTATCTTGGCTTTGAATGCCTTGATACTAGTGTATTCTTGCAATATCAACTAGAAACAACGTTCAGGTCATCTTAGCTTTTTTGCCCCGATGCTTACGTTAATTTCTCATATCTTATCCAATGAAATTAATATTCATATTCTTATGGTCATAGTGGTACCAGTAAGGATTGTATCGACTCTGATGTTCCAAAAATGGTTGATGATGAAAAATATCAATGCTAAAGGTTCAGTGACTACACCTTAGGTTGCATTCATGTTAGTCTTGCATCTACATCTGCTTGGTGTTGAAATCTACATAATATTGATATCTCTCTCCACTGTGAAGGATCTGAGGTTCTTATCAATCAATCTTCCTTTCGTCAAGTGGTCAGTTGTGCGTGAAAATGACACCCTTGGCTAATTTGACTGTCTTGATTCCATTTTCAGGATCGAAATTGAAATCTAAAATCATTTTACTTGTCATTTTTTATATTTGACTTTTTCAGTCAACTGCAGCTGACCGCCTGCATAACCAATGGAAATGTCTCATGTTTTCTTCTAATCAATCCTCCTATCTTACTTTTGGTCAATCTTGGTCAAATGTGACCTCCCATCAAGTACAGATTCTATCCTAACCGCTTGGGACCTATTTCGAATCAGATCATCTTCTTCTTGCATCATGTTATCAATCAAATCGCTTCTCATTACTGGGGCACCCAGCCATATTTTGATTTCACTCCCGAGCGGGCAGGATTAGGACATCAACATTCTAGTGATCACATCATCAATCAAAACCCCATCGCTTGGGGCATCTCAGCTTCATTGCATCAAATCAAGTTGAGATCATCTTAAATCAAAGGCAACCTAATCAATGGTCTTATACAGTGGTGAATACACTCAAAACCAGACAAGATCAGTCTTATACGAGCTATTCATTATTGAAACCAGATACTTTGATCAAATTGGATTCATCACCTCAAATCAAGTCAATTTGCTTGCTAATCAAATATCTTAATGGTAATCAATTTCATCACTTCAAATCAAACTGGTTATTCGTTCAAACCAATCAAAAGGTTTAAGAGTTCTTAACAAATGTTCAGTTTCATCACTTCAAATCAAACTGAGTATTATGTTTATATCTTTTGATCGATCTCCGTCCAACCAATCTCAAAGTCGGTCTTCTTCAAAAGAATGGTTTCATCGCTTCAAATCAAATTGTTCTGGGTCTTCTCGCTAACAAGTCTTTGAATCAATGCGTTGATCACACATCAATTCAAAGAGGGGAAAATGTAATCACATAAAATATTCATCTAAACCCTAGACCCCCAATCGCAACAATTAATCAAGAAACTATATTCTTGATAAACCCTAAGTCCTAAATCAAACAGGCAATTCCTCAATCTATCAAATTCAAGCTAATCTGACATGAACCCTAGGTCCTAATTAATTATCACACTGATTAATTAATTAATTCCTAAAAGCACATTACATTGGCAAATAAACCTCATCTTAATTATTCAATTGATATTCCAATATATTAATTAATAAAATTACAAATTTGTCAATTAAATAAAAAAAAGGAATTAAATTAATTAATAAAAACAAAATGTGCATTTAAAATCAATTAAATCTTTAAAAATGCATATGATGTCATCAATTTCAATTAAGTGATTATTAAATTGGAAACAAATATATTTTATTTATTTAACTTATCCTTATCTTTTACCATTTTGGAAATAAATTTGTTTTATTCAGTTAACTTAATCTTATCTATTTATCATTTTTGAAACAAAGTTTTTAACTCAAAATGATTTTGGAAGTTTCCAAAATAACTAATCATCAGTTCAGTCAACTAAATCTTTTGACCAATCATAATCTTTGCACATGGTTTGTGCTTCCTCAAATCGAGTCTGAGCCACTCATTTCCTCTAATCTCAACCATCGATTCGAGAGAGATTTTCTATAAAAGAGAAGTTTTTTTCCTTCACAAAGGATCCTACCTTTTGCAATCGTTATTATGCAGTTTTTAATTTTATGTTTTTTAAGCATTTATCATTTTGAGCAATTATTTTTAGTTTATTTGTTTAAGCATGCAAACTCATAATTTAGAGCACATTTTGATTTGGTGTTATTAAAATAAATCTTTCGCATTTTGATTTGGTGCTTTAAAATGAATCTCTTAATTAGCTTGGATTAACCACAAACTGCATTTTGCATGTCATATAGATTTAGATATAGATTTCAAATCCTTCATTTAGAATAGTGTGTACTCATTGGACTTTGCAATGACCTGAGAAAAAAGTCTATACTCCTTCCTACTAGAAGATAATGGGTTGGTGTCAGTTAGTGTAGTTGTTTACTGCATTTCGATTTCATGTTTTCTATCCCGGTAACCACATAAAGACTCATGGAAGTGTATGTGTTTGCAGCTGTAGGTACTTACCCAAAATCATACATACACCAACAAAAACATTAGAAACCAATTCTAACAAATCCTACCTACCATTGAAAGATAATTTTTATTCCATTTCCTTAACTTTTTCTCAAATTTTCTCTGATCTAGTTCCACATTTCCTTGAGGTTAGGACAAACAACAAAGGGATACCGAGATATCTCATTGAATGCTCTGCCTCCCTCCCCACTACACACACACACACATCAAGGGGTATTTTGCAAACTAGAGATGAGGGTGAGGATAACACCCAAGCATTACATGCTTGGACAAGGAAATCTTGCTCTTGGAAGCTTCATAAAACAAGTCCATCTTAATCATCAGAGAAGATAGATTATGTTCATCTAACTTAACCAATATGGTTTTATCATCAACAAATTGAACATTTTATCATTGGTCACTTCTTTGTAGGGCACAATAGCCCAATTGTCATCACTAACTTCCTCCACTTCGTCTCTAGTCTTAAACCACCCACCCAAGAAAAGATATGCTCACATATATGATTAGGGAGGAGATCATCCTTTTTATCCACTTGGTTGTGGCGAGAAGAGGCAATAAGAGGGACATCTAAAGACTCCTAGGACTCTCAAGTCTGTTCAACATCTTAAGGGCCTATAAAATCCTCACTAAGGGGAATGACCTTCTCATTGGACTAAAAAATGGGTGAATGTACCTTGAAACCAACCCTTGGCTTGGGATGCCCTTATCTAGCTCAACCACCACCAAGTTGATAATAGGGTCTGATCCCTCCCTACTCCCATCCCTTATCTCATCCCTTCCTAGGGGGGTAGTGTGATTTTTTACATCAGTAGGGCTTCCTATTTTGTAGACCTCCTTGATGTTTTTCAGACCATAGTATATGTGAGCATCAATCATTTTCTTGGTCTTAGAATTTTTTCTAATTTTATCTATAACAATCTGTTGGGCATTCAAAATTCTATGCTTAGAGATTTCAGAGGTCAACTCTGTCTGTGTGATGGTGTCTAGATTGAGGGTTGCTATGGAGGTGATTGGGGGAATCTTGGAAGAGACAACAATTTTAAAGGCTTGGTGCAGGTGATCCACTTCTTTCAAAATGGGGGCATCTATTTCAACCAATGGGGGTTAGTTTAGCATCGGTAGGAGGATGAACTATTGCAAGCTTAGGGGGGGAAATGAAGTCAGGAGTCTTAGTAGGGGTGGTGTTCTCCAGACTAGAATAAATTTTCAATGGGGGTGAGCACAACCTCATTGGGTTGATTTAATCCTTTTGGTTTATTCTTTTTCAAGGTCCCATTGTTCTGGATAGGTTTAGATTTTTTCTTATTCTTCTTCAATAGAGGGTAAAGTTCCCTCAAATGTCCCTCTTATCTACACAAGAAACACACATTTATGCCCTCAAAGTATTCAATAGGGAATTCAAAATGATTGTCATCTAGTTCAATGTTAAGAAGATTAGGGAGGTCTACTCATAGCTTAACCATAATCAGTAATCTGGCATCCATGTGTGGAAGGAGGGTGGATGATTCATTCATTCTTAGTACATTACCTAGAGACTATAGGATTTTAGGGACCCATCTCCATAGAATGGGAGGGATGTTTCTAACAATGACCCACCTAGGGCATGAGAGGGTTGCAACTTCCTTTATGTTGACATCTAGAGACCAACCAATAGCTCTAAGGTAGCCATTGCCAACATTCCAAAATTCTTTTTGCAGACCCTCCTTTTGAGAATGAGCATCTTCAACGATTATAATAAATAATCCCTTTTGAATCAAATGAAAAAATGAAAAATGAAAGCCTAATTTTTTGTACCTGAACAGAATGGAGCCAATTATTCAGATAGTTCCTAGAAGGGAGTTTATTATGGTTGAGCACAACAAGAAAGATATCAAATTCTCTTAATCTAGACTTCTCCTATCTCAATGCTACAACCATTTCATAATTAGGCATATTGTTGAGAATAGTGGAAGGTGAATGCTTACCTAGTCATCCTCCATCTAAAGAAGATAGCTTGGCCTATGCAGCAATGAATTTGGCACCTTTTGACCTTGATGGCAGTTTTCCACTACTGCCTTGAATGAGTTCTCCTACAATTGTGAAGCTTCAATCGCATATTTTGAGATATTACTGGAGGAATCATTGTCTATCCAATTAGGGAACCGACAATAAATGACAATGAGGGCATGAGGCCGTAGGGGTCACCTCCACACAACCCAAGTGACCACTCACTCATGTGAAGATAGCCTCCACAAGTGATTAATGTCCTAGTTGTAGAGACCAAAATAAGAGATATTCTCATAACAATTCATAGAATATGGAAGATTAATACCTTCTCTTAAGAAATTCATGTTTTTCCCTCCTTTTCCAGTTATTTATCCAAACTAGAAAATCTTCTCCATCCCTCAAATTGTGAACTATCTTCCACTCTTCCATTATTCCCACTCAGTTCCCCTATTAACAGTTCACATTGCCTATTTACTGATCAACAACACTAGTTCTCTACTGAAGGCTTTGTGTCTTATTGGAAAAAAACATAGGAACCTAACCCACTCAACACGTCAAGAGATTGGGTATTTTTCTTTCACACTCCCTTGCCACCCCCTTCCATTCATATAGTTGGGATTCAAGATTTCAATTTATTTTCTGGCTATACGGTTTTCACACTTGTGTTATTATTCATACAATTCTGAACAAGAAGATCATATATGCAATTGAAGGCATTATTATTTCAAAGTAGCTAAACTTAACACCTTGCAATGACAACATTACCTTGCCACTTAATGTGGGTACTACTCTAGTAAGTTAAATTTGATTTTCTAATCAAAAATTTAATTTTGTGCTATAATATATTTTTGGAATTTGTTTATGATTTGTGGCTTTTCCACCTCTTATTTTCTTTTCTTTTGGTGCCATATGTTTATGCTTGTTATTGTTATGTCTTCTTGGATGTTTGTTTGTTTATGTATATCTCTAGTTTGATTGAATGTTTTTCTATGTTTTTATTTTCTTTGAATTTGGCAAGTGTATTAGTTGTGAAAGACTGCTATGTTGTTTCAATGTTAGCTAATGTTTGATGATCCCATCTTATAATTTATTATAGCTTGTGTTATTCTATTTTACATTTTGAATACCAATATTGCATTTCATTGTATTTGTCCTCTAGGAAATTTGGAAATCAGAAACAACATGATAAAATCCAACTACAAAGCTTAAAACATCAAGCAAATCTATTCCTAATCAAACCATCAAGACAAAGTGCATAAAAATACATCGAATCAAATCAAAACAACACTCCCTTAATGAAGCTTCAATGTTCTTTCTTTATTCTCTAATTTGATGTTGCTCTCATGTGGATAAAATGCACCTATAAAATGAAAGAAATTATGGACAAAATGATGACAAGAATACTCAAAATGCGTAGTATGAGAATGAGGAAAAATAATCTAATTTATAGATTTTTTGGAACTCGAATCGACGGTCAAGATTAAAGATCAATCAATGGTCAGGATTGTATTTGAGAATTCAAAAATGGAAAATGAAAATCTTATGACAAATTTGACTTGTGCATCACAATGATGACAAATTGAATGATGCACAATTAAAACTGAGAAATCAATGCACAAATTAAGGGGATAAATTAAACGAAATGCATAAGGGAAGGTGTAAGGAGTGAAATGAGGGATGAAGGCTAAATTAGTGGGTGGAAGCCAAGATAAAGGGGTGGAAGCCAAATTAGTGGGAAGGGGACTTAAATAATTCTAAATTATTAATTCTTCATATTTGTGCCAAAAATTAGACAATTAATTACTAAAAAATAAATAATTGTGGGAAAAGGGGAAAATGGAAGTAAATAAATATAATTTATTTACTATGACATTGGACATAGGATAAGTGAAGGAATTAATGATTGTTCACCCCTAAAGATGATTAATTAATCGATAAGATTATTTGATTGGGCAGGTAATCGATTGAACATGATGCAAATTAGAAGACGAATGTTAATGATTAATTAAATAATTTTTATTATTTAATTAATCAAGAATGCCACAATATCGACAAAATAATAAAAAACAAATGTGCAACATTGAGGAATAGTTACAATAGTGGCGAAACATTTTTTTGAAAGTAACACCAAGATGTTAAAAATTAATTTTGCTCTGAATTTTTTAAAATTTAGAAAAATAAAGTCTCATCATAATATCCTTAAAACATTGTCTATTAGGAATCAATAGCTCCCACTCAATAAGAAAATGTTTCTTTGAATGGTTTGCTTAAAACATGAGATGCATGTTGACACTTTAAACCTTTCCTTAAAACATAGTTTATAGATCTTTAATAGCATATTATTTTAGGGGATTGTAATGGTTGGTTTCAAATGGCTATTGTAATGTCACGATTTCTAAGACTAAAGTAGAATAAAAAATAATTAAAAATAATTATTTAACACTATTATCTATAATTGAATTAAAAAGTGATATTATTAATTAGCCGATAGGCTATATTATGTGAGGTTTCACGTGAAACCTGTATGACGCTTGGATACCGGGCATCTGATAATAAAGCGGTTTTTTATTTACCGGACATTAAAGGTAATAGGATCTATATCTTCTAAAAGGGTATTTTTCCCCTTTTTGGAAAGCTCTACGATAGTCAAGCACAACTGTCCACATATATGAGCACATATTTAACATCCAATGTGAAATAAATGCCCACTTATCTATAGTGTATATATCTAAATAAATGCAAACCTAATCATATTGGATTTGGTTTTTGATATGTTTTTAACATGTCCACATATCTGCGCACGTATCTAACATCTAATGTGAAATAAATTCACACTTATCTATATTGTACATATCTAAATAAACGTAAATCTGACCATATTGGATTTAGTTTTTGCTATACTCATATTTAATCTTGCTAGAACTACCACCTATTTAGATAGTAGCCGCCTACCCACTCTATAAGTACGTTTCATATTTTAGTTGTAAAGCAGCTTGTAAAATTACTAACCAGTTTGAAGAATTACTAGGCCGACTACAGAAGTATTCCCCGTCATCTTTTACCCTCAGGTAAGATCTGAAACCAGTTATAAATTGATTGAGATTACCATAGAAATATTTACAATTACATCCAAATAAGAAATTATCAAATTTCACAATCCACCGCCCATGATTTAACTCTGCCTCCCTGTACCATTTTAGCTTATTTGGGTTTTGACCCAACCCTAATAGGTCATCCCCATATGCGCCTGGAAGCATCAATAGCATTAATTTAGGTAAATCACAAGGCATCAACCCATTCTACATCCACCAGGCTTCTACCACGCTTAACAGTCGGTAGCCATGGCGATCACCTGGCAATGGAACACCCCATTTCTATATTTGTCAGCACCTAAGTGAGTACTAATTACAAGTTCTATTAAGAATTCAAAACTTTGTACAACCATGCCTATTAATAAATTTCTAGAATTTGATTCCCATTTTGGGATTTAGGGTTTATAATAGACAAGTATGAAACATTGGAATCCACGCAATTGTGTTTTAATTCTATAAGTTTTCAGTTGCCTCACGTTCTAATTAACACTCAATCACATGAGAAAGCAACTTTGTGTTGAGAAATCGAGGTGACAAAGTAAACAACACACACTATTTTACAAGGATGTGATCATGTGAGTTTAAGCAGCTTTGTGCTAAGAAATCGAGATGTCAACTGGGACTTCCTTGTTGACAAAGTAAATAGCCAAGGCCCGCCTTTTTTTTAACTCGTCTTCAAATACTTCATTTTAAAAAAACCTAAAAAAATAAATGATATTCATTTTTACACTTTTTTAAATATTATGTTTTTATGTTTGAAACAATTAGTCATGTCTCTGTCTGTTTCTCTTAATCGATTATATATTTTCAACAAATTTTCAAAAAAAAAAATTTGACATCTCCAAATCTTCAGGGAACTTTCCTACATGTCTGGGCATTTCATGCCATGCAAGTGTTTTTAAATTCCTCAAGTTTTTAGTTGGGTGATAAGCCTAAAAGACTTTACTGTGGTTAAGAGAAAGCAAGCTCCTTTTTAATTTCTAGACGCCAAAAATCACAGAATCCACAACTTCGAATTTAGTTTTACACTTTTGAATATTATTTTAGTGTTTGAAACAATTGGTCAAGTCTCTAGCTACTAAAAAGTTTGTTATGTTGAGTTATTTTAGGTGTTTGGAAATTTTTACCACTGTCATTGTAGGTATTCAAATATATATAGTTTTGGGTTGTCTAGATCGGAAGTATTTCTTAGCTTAAATGCACTTTAACATTCACTTAAATATTCTCTCCCTTGGTGCCCCTGATATACAAAAATCTCCACCAAATCTGAATTTTTTTTACTTCATCCAGCTGCATCTTAATCACTTCCATTTTCTAATTCGCTTCATCTAAATCACCTCTATTATACAATTCTCTTGTCTAAATCTCACGCCCTGCATGTGTTTTAACAATATTTTTTTTGGTTTTTGTTTTAAAAAATCAAATTTGATTCAGTATACTAATAGTTATCTATTGTATAGTCATTGTAAAAAGTTTTATTGAACATATTGTTACTAGCACTTGCACCCAAAGGAGGTGCAAGGGATTCACCGATAGGAATTGGATGTTTGTTGTAATAGTTGACAATTATATGATGTAAAATTTGCAAACTGTATACTTATTTTTGAAGTGAAAAATTTGTAACATTTGTACATTATCTCTTTGAAACATAATAAAATAATATATTACATAGTATGAGTTTTCCTTAGAAACTATGCATTTTATTCTTGATTGCAACATGAAATATATTTTTTTGTGTTTGTAAAGTTTGACTGTGAAGGTGTTGAAGTCGTTGATTTGTTGCACTTGTATGCTATGTGATTGGTCTTTTTATTTTTTTTGTCCCTTGATTTGAATCCTACAAGTTGAAACAAGAAGTTAGTGATCTTTTATAAGGAACACATGAATGGTCATATGTAAAAAGTAGCAAATGTAGGAAACAAGTAAATTTGCAATATACGAAAAAGAATTAGTAAAAAAATGTAATGCATAGGTAATAAGGGCAATGTGTACCTTTTCACACTATTGAGAGTTGGTGGATTCGAGACTCTTCCTTTTTCCTGATAATTGTGTATGGATTATGTTTCATTCTTGAGTATCGATCAAAGGAAAACAATGGCTGTATATGAAGGTTTTCTATTGTTTTAACTCTTGATATGGTTGTAAAATTTAATCCTTGTCTTTCTATTCTACCTATATCAATTGTTGTTGTGGGGAGCGTTAGTCCTTGGGATTTATGTATAGTGATCCCCCATGCCATGGATAGTGGTATCTGTCTATGGTTTCCTAGGGATATTGGTTTAATAGGTATACTTTTTGGGCCATTTTGGTTCCAAGGTGGGCCATTGTAATTATCAAATCTAACAACCACATAGAGAGGTAAATCTGGGGGTTTAGTGCCAATTGTGTACACAATATGTAGTACTTCACCAAGAGATCCATTGACCAAACTTGTTTGAGTCCATAGGTTTGTTGTTAACATTGTTCTTTGTGCTTGACATAATAAAAGTTCTTGCGGAAGTTGGTCAACATCATTATCAATATTTGGATTTTTGTGTGTTTTTATTGCAATACAGAGAGCAACAGGTAAATTTAGTAGTTGCAACATTTTTTTGTTGTGGACCTTCACTAAATCATTTATAGAGTATAGGTGCATTGATTGGTTGAATTTCTTTTGTTCTATAAGACATAGTGATTTGTTTGTGTGTTTCATTAGTAATTCCCAATCTTGTTCTATTGGTTCTGCATTTCACATGTTTTGTAATATTCGACGAAAGTCAATTTGAGTTTGAGTATCACCTTGTTGAAAAAACATTGTTTCCAATGTAGCAATTGTAGTGAATTGTTCCCATAGGAAGTTGGCATTTGAGTGTGTTGCATAGATTGGTTTGTCCATAATTGGTGGTAATTGTGTGAAGTCACCCAAAACAATGATAGATGTTCCCCCAAAACACAAGTGTTATTTATGGGGGAAAGCTTCACGTAATCTTGTATCTATTTTTAGTAGCAACTTTGGCCCTATGAAGCTCATCTCATCAACAAGGCGGTATTTTATATGTCTCATGCCTTCTTGTAAAACTAATAGTGACTATCCCTTTAGTGGTTGCATTTCTCATATTGGAATCTTAAGGGAAGTATGTATAGTTATAGCATGTATGTTGAATGTGACAATTCCTCTAGGAGCAACAACAAGGAGTGGAATTTGTTGTTTTGATGCTAAAATCCAAAGTGCATGTTTGATGCAATGTATTAGGTAAGATTTTCTTATACCTGTTGTTCCTTGTATGATCATGTTCAAGGGTTTCTTGCTGGAGCAATTAGTATGGTGTTTTTTGATAATGGGAAGTGCTAGTTGTTTTTTGGGAGATAGTGGGTATGGTGGAGCATTCAACTCAAATGTGGATTGTTCATCTTGTGGGGACATCTTGTTTGTGTTTATGAAATGTTCTGCAATGGTGTGTAAATGTGGAGGTAAAGAACAAGCATCCCATGTGTTCATATTGTCAAAGTCACATCTACCAAGCATTTCAAGGACATCTAGATTTACACCAGAAGAAAGTCTCATTTGTGATAGCACCCCCCATTCATTCATTTGAATTGTATTATGTATATTATTCTCATTATCTAGGTCATCATCCTCTTCATGGTTAACCTCTATTTGATTGAGGCGATCAATATGCCAAACATGGTATTTTTGAATATTCATTTGCTTTTAATTTGCAATAATATTATCTGTAGTCAAACCAATATCTGTAGAAATAGTGCAAAAATACTTGTATAAAAGTAGCTCGCTCCAACAAAATGTTTTGAATTATTCAGTCCTCATATGGTATACTATATAATCTAGGAAAGACATTGATATATGCCTTTTGTTTTCTAGCTTTCCACTTGCTCCCTTTATAATTGGACGAAAATGAATAAGATCTAGAAGATTCAATTAATGTTATCAATTCCATATCAGTAGGGTGTTGTATGTAGGAGTGAATATAGTTCATTTGCAATGCATTTTCATTTGGTTTTATTTTGACGCGATGGAGTATTTTTCTCCCAACATTTACTGCCATAAATGAGGGACTGCAAATTACTAGTGGTAATTTTTGTAGCATATGGCACGTCTCTTGTGCACCTATATCACGATCTGCAATGATTTCAACCATAAATTTGTGATATGTCGTTAGTGCTTGGGCTTCTGGTGCTTGTGTTTTACATATTCGTGTTAGCATATTAAGACAACTCTCTAATTTTCTTTCTACCTTAGATGCGTATTTGGCAATATATTTAAGAACAAGTTCCTTTGACACAACTAGTTGACAATCCATATTAGCTCTCCATATTGATATCATTTATGAGTTGTGTATGTTTAACCTATCATCATTGTGTGCAGGGTATATGTTTTTTTTCCAAAGGCATCACAAGATAAGGAAGAGCTAGCATATTCAGGCCAATGAGCTTTGTAACGATACTCTAAATCTCAACCTCGTTGCGCAGGCATGTTGCTTCAGTACAGTATGTGTGCCTTTGGATGTGATTGATTAAATCTTCATAGTCATCAAGTGTATTTCTAGAGAATATTTGTGTTGTATTCAACAAGCAAGGATCTTCGTTTGAAGAACAGTGTCATGTATTTTTTCCTTTAATTTGACTACGATGATTCCATGCACTTACATATTTGTCAAATAAAGACTTTGTGCTTTCCGCAGAAGCATGGTTTTCCCATTCAAGTTTCTCCATGTTTGGTGCATTGGAAAGCCAAATGAATCCATATAGGTGCGCTGATCCTCGATGTTTCCATTCATATCTATACCAATAATTTGTTGCATTGATGAACTTCTTTATTATTTCTTCACGAAAATATTGTGAATCGTTGATGCAAATACAAGGATGTAATATGTGGGTTATCAATAATGTTATTTGTGCGGTCTTTGTTCATTTGTAGTCTAGATGACATGCTATTTGTGAATAGTTGTTGTAAATCTGGCCATTTAGTATTTGTTGCACTCAATGTGAAGAAAATAGTAGGGGATCCTAATTAGTTGATCATGTCTGAAAGCTCACCACGACACTTGTTCCAATATGAGCGATTTCCCCTCAAAGTAGAACCAAAATGCATCAATTCTTCACCTAATTGTGTGTTGGGTAATTGTTGTAAGTGGAGGCGAAGAATGTCAATGGTGGTGGGTATGCAATCCTCAACATTTTTCTTCACAAAAAATAGAGGAGAGTCCTTGGCTACGGTGTCACATCATAAGATTTAAAACAAAAAATTGAAATCTAGGATGGCTTCCAAATCTACTATCATGCAATCTCATCAAGTGCAACACATATTCATGCATCTCGACTTGTCTATATCAAGGTTTCAAATGTAATGCTATACCATTTAGGAAGAGTGTGGGAAAATCCATGTCAAAAAGACCCTTAGTAGTATATTCATTTATTGGAGAAGTGTCAAGTTCTGGCCAGTTAACAGGGGTGTCATGTTCATTTGTCATTTGTAAGGTTTCTTTGATGATTTCTATTTCATGGAGTCTATTTGGTAATCTAGCTATAAATGATGATGAGTATGTTATTTCATTTTCACATTGATCTTCAACACTCATATATTTAGTGTTTGGTTGCTCTATATTTTCATGTTCGACATTAATGGTATGAAGCATGCTTGATATGTCTGTATTTGTATCTGGAAGTTGTGCTAGTGAGTCACCATATATTGCAACATCCTTGTAGTATGGGTCATGTTTGATCTTATATTTTAATGCACACCATACACAACTTCTACTCACATAACAATAATAATGGTTCCCTTGTCTATGGAATCGTCAAACTACTAGGACATCTAAATTTGCAATTTTATGTGGGAGATATTTTGTTATTGTTTTGATATCTTGTGGGAAGCTAATTGTGTGACCAATGTATTTGTATTGTCCTCCATGTGTGTGGGTTACTTGCACTATGGGATTTACGCATGCTATGAGTATCTCTTCAACTTGGGTTAGATGTTTTAACTCATCTGGTTGCTTCCTTGGGTCCATATTATTAGATTTTGAGAATCTATGCCTACCTTTTTCATGAAAGCATCTAGTACAAACTACACCATTGTCTGTTGATTTGGTATGCATCCCAGAGTTTCTTTCACTATATATCATGCATGTTTGCAAGTTTGATAATGCATCTAATCTATTACGAAATTGCTTAGAAGCTATTAAAAAGTCACTATCAGCCTGTGGTATGAGATGGTTTGATTGAGTAGTTGTTGTCTTAGTACTATTTTGTATATTTATGTCTTTGGTTTCTTTGTTTTGTTTGCGTTGCACATGATGATGGATATTGATTGCTTCCTTATGGCAAGCATAGTAGTCTTGATTTCTTTTACAACTTTGCATTTTTATTTTTTCATTTTTTGAGGCCTCAGTGTGATAATTTTGAGGGGGGGAGCTCGCCATCTGCAGACAAAATAGTAAGTCTCAATATCAACGTTAAGATGAACATTATTTGTTTCATTAGAGAATAATAATAGAAATGAAACAATTTGCATGGCAAAAAATACATCTATTATGTATAAAGTGGCAATTGGCTGTCATAAATGCAATATTAGAAACATATCAATTAATACTAAGTATGTGTACCATGTCTCATTAAGCAATAAGATGTTGAAAAGTAGTGGAAACATCACTTTCATAGAAAAAAATAATGTATATGATCTATAAACGAGTAAGAAGATAACCATTTTGGTAATTGCTAGAAATCAATGTTTTGACAACCAGAATTTACCTAAACATCAAATCTTCTTGTCAATACAACATTAACTGAGTGGTAAAATGTGTATATATATATGATAAAGGAACATTGGACTGAATTAGATGCAACCATAAATATTTACATCCACATAATATATAGTATTCTAAATATGTTCATCCATAGCATCAACAATGGAGCTATGATGAGGTGCTTTTGTTATGGTTATATATCATCAATTTTTCCCAACAAGGAGGTACTTTCTTCAACAAAATCAAGCATGTCAACTTTGGTGATTGTTGACTTCAATCGACCTTGAACCCCACTTGAATCATATGCAATAGAAATAGTGAAGAGGAATTGCTCGAAAAAGGCTTTTTTTATTATTATTTCAAGAATCCTATTTTTTGAAATAGGTTATTAAAATCTATCTTGTCAGATTCTAGAAATTTATATTAACAGGTGTAGCTGTACACAGTTTTGAATTCTTAATAGAATCTTGTAATTAGTACTCACTTAGGGGTTGACAAAATTAGAAATGGGGAGTTCCATTTCCAGGCGATCACCATGGCTACCGACTGTAAAGGGCGGCAGAAGCCTGGTGGATGTAGAATGGGTTGATGCCTTGTAATTTACCTAAATTAATGCTATTAAGAATTCAAAACTGTGTACAGCCACGCCTGTTATTATAAATTTCTAGAATCTGACAAGATAGATTTTAATAACCTATTTCAAACAATAGGATTCTTGAAATAATATGATATAGATTAGTATTCCTGTATTTCTATTTACCACAATAATCATAGTTTTGAAACTATTTACTTTTGAAGTTCTAATATCAATATATGTTATTTTTTAGAAGCTTACAATTTTTGCTTTCTTTTTCTACTATAATAAAACTATATGTTGTGTTTGTTATTTTTAGAAATTTACTATTTTTGTTTGTATTTCTAATATAATAAAACTATATATTGTGTTTTTTCAATTTCACTATCTAAATATTTATTTCTTACCATAAAGAACAAATATTTGTATTATATGCTTTTGTTTCTTCATAATGGTAAATTGGTTCTACCAGTTCGCCAACTATTGCTATATTCTCTTTACTTCTCATATTTACCTTTTTTTTTACATTTACAAAGCTAAATGTGATGTACAAATTCACTATTACACCTTTGTAATATTTCTCTTCTTCTATATGTACATAAATTATGTATTTCTTACATTTTTATTGAATGCTTTTCTTCAGGAATGACAAGTACTCCTAATAATACAGATCTCATAGAGATAGAAAGTAGATACATCCCCCTTGTTATACCAGCCATGACAACTACATCAAACAATTGGAATGCTTTTCCCCCTGATAGTATTCTAGCATTTACAACTAATGTTTCACTGAGTTGTCTCGACCTCATACACCAAGCAAAAACAACATGCTCAGCCATATGTGGCATGGAAGACTTTGATGTTATGATTATGGAAGAAACTGTGCACAAATTTCATGCAACTTCTGAGAAATTGATGAGCTTCTGCACCTTCTTACGAGAGATGCATGCAGATGCTTACTATGGGCGCAACGATGCTCCTTAGCTAAAAGTTTCTTTTCAGAGTTACTTAAATACTATGTGAATGGTTATGTTTATGCCTATATGTATATAACATATACAACTACAGTGGAACTATATTGTGTTACTACTATGCTACATACTACCTATACACCTTTTTTGATCTTTCTACCTATACACCTTTTTGATCTTTCTGAAAGCATTGACCACCCATGAAAACTATGATTAAAAGTAATACTCTTCATACCGAAGTTTACTTCTCAACTACTCTGGTAATATTTAATTAAGCTCTACTTATGTAATTAAAATCTACTTCAAAATTTGGCCTATAATATTTATATATATGCTACTATAGTGGTATTTTGGTAATAACATTATGTGTGGTTGTACTTGCAAATTCTACAGTTTTAGAAAGTTTAATATTGAAATTTGAGCTAAATATATGTAATACATTATTTTATAATGTTTCAAAGAGATAATATGTAAATGTTTCAAAATTCTCACTTCAAATATAAGTATACAGTTTGCAATTTTTTCACTTCAACCCCACTATTACTCCTATAAGAAACTTGAATCCATTCCAAACACGATGGCTTATAAAGGGGCGTGTTACAATGAAAAAAGAAATGCACCAATTCAAGACACAAAATGGACAAGGAAATGTCTTCTCTTTTGATATTATATATTGTGAGAATATTGAGATACATATCACTTGCTTCAATAAAATTGCAGCTCTTCATTACATGAATATTCAAATTGGATCTATATATACAATATCAGGTGGCACTGTTAAGACGAAAAATAGGTTGTACAACAAACTTAATAGCCAACTTGAAATTTGTTTGCAAGATGATTCAAAGGTTTCTCTCTCAAATGATGACCTTGCAATTCCAAAACATCAGTTTACCTTCACACCTCTTGATGAAATTATGCACATGACCAACAATTGTCTTGTTGATGTTATTGGAATTGTCATTTGTGTAGATCCACACTCTACAATAAGGAGGGGCGATGAGACATAAGTTCTTAGAAGAAGTGTCAAGCTAATGGATATGTCTGCATCTACTATAAATGTAACTTTATGGGGTCCAGCCACTAAGAAAGAAGGTACACAACTTGAAGAAATATACCATCTACACAATGTTGTTGTTCTTGCAATTAAAATAGGAAAAGTCGCATAATACAATGGAAAGGTGATAAGAACTTTGGCTAGTACCCACCTCTTTATAGACCCAAGCATAGAGGAGGCAATAAAACTAAGATCCTGGTTTGAACAGAATGGGAATAATGTTATATCATTGTCTATGCAAGCTATAGATGCACCTCTACAAATCACAAGGAAAATAATTTCTAAAATTGAAGAACAACCTATGCATGTAACCCAACCTCTCCAGTACATGTCAAAAGCAACAATACAGTTCATAAAATCAAATTCGGTTTACTATCCATCTTGCCCCTTTCAATAAAATGGTAAACAATGTAAAAAAAAAAGTTACACAGAATGTTGATGAGAAATGGACTTGTGCAAAGTGCAGAGCTACATTTACAGATTGCCTTTATAGATACATACTTCAGCTAAAGGTAGAAGATCATATAGGAACCCTATGGGTTTTTGCCTTTGATGAGCCAACCACCTACCTTCTCAAAATGTCTCCTCATGATTTATATATGCTCTAGTTCAACCAAGAAGTGATATTGGATGATGAGGCAATAATAAAAAATGTCTTTTTCAAGCAATTCCTCTTCACTATATCAGTTGCATATGATTCAAGTGGGGTTCAAGGTCAGTTGAAGTCAACAATCACCAAAGTTGACATGCTCAATTTTGTTGAAGAAAGTACCTCCTTGTTGGGAACAAATGATGATATATACCATAACAAAAGTACCTCATCATAGCTCCATTGTTGATTCCATGGATGAACATATTCAGAATACTATATATTATGTGGATGTAATTCAGTCTAATGTTCCTTTATCCTATATATATACACATTTTACCACTCAGGTAATGTCGTATTGACAGGAAGATTTGATGTTTAGGTAAATTTTGGTTGTCAAAACATTGATTTCTAGCAATAACCAAAATGGTTATCTTCTTACTCGTTTTTAGATCGTATACATTGTTTTTTTCCATGAAAGTGATGTTTCCACTACTTTTCAACATCTTATTGCTTAATGAGACATGGTACACTTACTTAGTATTAATTGATATGTTTCTAATATTACATTTATGACAGCCAACTGCCACTTTATATATAATAGATGTTTTTTTTGCCATGCAAATTGTTTCATTTCTATTATTCTTCTCTAATTAAACAAATAATGTTCATCTTAACATTGATATTGAGACTTACTATTTTGTCTAGAGATGGCGAGCTCCCCCCCTCAAAATTATCACACTGAGGCCTCAAAAAATGAAAAAATAAAAATGCAAAGTCATAAAAGAAATCAAGACTACTATGCTCGCCATAAGGAAGAAATCAATATCCTTCATCACGTGCAATGCAAACAAAACAAAGAAACCAAAGACATAAATATACAAAATAGTACTAAGACAACAACTACTCAATCAAACCATCTCATACCATAGGTTGATAGTGACTTTTTAATAGCTTCTAAGCAATTCTGTTTAATAGATTAGATGCATTATCAAACTTGCAAACATGCATGATATGTAGTGAAAGATACTCTGGGATCCATACCAAATCAACAGAAAATGTTGTAGTTTTTACTAGATGCTTTCGTGAAAAAGGTAGGCATAGATTCTCAAAATATAATAATATAGACCCAGGGAAGCAACCAGATGAGTTAAAACATCTAACCCAAGTTGAAGAGATGCTCATAGCTCGCGTAAATCCAATAGTGCAAGTAACCCACACACGTGGAGGACAATACAAATACAATGGTCACACAATTAGCTTCCCACAAGATATCAAAACAATCGCAAAATATCTCCCACATAAAATTGCAAATTTAGATGTCCTAGTAGTTCGACGATTCTATACACAAGGGAACCATTATAATTGTTATGTGAGTAGAAGTCGTGTCTGGTGTGCATTATAATATAAGATCAAATATGACCCATACTGCAAGGATGTTGAAATAGATGGTGACTCACTAGCACAACTTCCAGATACAAATATAGGCATATCAAGCATGCTTCATACCATTAATGTCGAACATGAAAATATAGAGCAACCAAACAATTAATATATGAGTGTTGAAGATCAATGTGAAAATGAAATAACATACTCACCATCATTTATAGCTAGATTACCAAATAGACACCATAAAATAGAAATTGTCAAAGAAACCTTACAAATGACAAATGAACATGACACCCCTGTTAACTGGCCAGAACTTGACACTTCTCCAATAAATAAATATAATACTGAGGGTCTTTTAGACATGGAATTTCCCACACTCTTCCTAAATGGTATTGCATTACATTTGCAACCTCGATATAGACAAGTCGAGATGCATGAATATGTGCTGCACTTGATGAGATTGCATGATAGTAGATTTGGAAGTCATCTTAGATTTTGATATTTTATTTTGAATCTTATGATGCGACACCGTAGCCAAGGACTCTCCTCTGTTTTTGTCAAGAAAAATGTTGAGGATTGCATACCCACCATCATTGACATTCTTTGCGTCCACTTACAATAATTACGCAACACACAATTAGGTGAAGAATTGATGCATTTTGGTTCTACTTTGAGGGGAACTCACTCATATTGGAACAAGTGTCATGGTGAGCTTTTAGAATGATCAACCAATTAGGATCCCATACTCTTTTCTTCACATTGAGTGCAACAGATACTAAATGGCTAGATTTACAACAACTATTCACAAATATCATGTCATCTAGACTACAAACAAACAAAGAATGCACAAAAAACATTATTGATAACCCACATATTACATCCTTGCACTCCATCAATGATTCACAATATTTTGTGAAGAAATAATAGAGAAGTTCTTCAATGCAACATATTATTGGTATAGATATGAATGGAAACATCGAGGATCAACGCACATACATGGATTCATTTGGCTTCCCAATGCACCAAACATGGAGAAACTTGACTAGGAAAACCATGCTTCTATGGAAAGCGCAAAGTCTTTCTTTGACAAATATGTAAGTAAATGGAATCCTCGTAGTCAAACTGAAAGACAAAATATCCTAGCTTGTTGAATACAACACATATATTCTCTAGAAATACACTTGATGACTATGAAGATTTAATCAATCGCATCCAAAGGAACACACACTGTACTGAAGCAACATGCCTATGCAAACAAGGTCCAGATTTAGAGTTTTGTTATAAAGCTCCTTGGCCTGAATGTGCTAGCTCTTCCTTATCTTGTGATGACTCTGAAAAAAAAACATATACCCTTGCACACAATGATGATAGGTTAAACATACACAACTCAGAAATGATATCAATATGGAGAGCTAATATGGATTGTCAACCAGTTGTGTCAAAAGAACTTGTTCTTAAATATATTGCCAAATATGTATCTAAGGAAGAAAGAAAATCAAAGAGTTGTCTTAATATTCTAACATGAATATGTAAAACACAAGCACCAAAATCCCAAGCACTAACGACATATCACAAATTTATGGTTGAAATCATTACAGATCATGATATAGGTGCACAAGAGACCTGCCATATGCTACAAAAATTACCACTAGTCATTTGTAGTCGCTCATTTATGACAGTAAATATTGGGAGAAAACTACTCCATCACATCAGAAGAAAACCAAATGAAAATGCATTACAAATGAAATATATTCACTCCTACATACAACACCCTACTGATATGGAATTTATAACATTAATTGAATCTGCTAGATATTATTCATTTTCATCCAATTGCAAAGGGAGCAAGTGGAAAGCTAGAAAACAAAAGGCAATTATCAATATTTTTCCTAGGTTCTATAGTATACCATATGAGGATTCTGAACAATTTGAAACATTTTGTTGGAGCGAGCTACTTTTATACAAGAATTTTCACACCATTTCTATAGATATTGGTCTAACTACAGATAACATTGTTGCAAATTGGAAGCAAATGAATATTCAAAAATACCATGTTTGGCATATTGATCGCCTCAATCAGATAGAGGTTAACCATGAAGAGGTTGATGACCTAGATAACGAGAATAGTATACATAATACAATTCAAATGAATGAATGGGAGGTGCTATCACAAATGAGACTTGCTTCTGGTGGAAATCTAGATGTCCTTGAAATGCTTGGTAGATGTGATTTTGGCAATATGAACACATGGGATGCTTGTTCTTTACCTCCACATTTACACACCACTGCAGAACATTTCATAAACACAAACAAGATGTCCCCACAAGATGAACAATCCACATTTGAGTTGAATGCTCCACCATACCCACTATCTCCCAAACAACAACTAGCACTTACCATTATCAAAAAACACCATACTAATTGCTCCAACAAGCAACCCTTGAACATGATCATACAAGGAACAACAGGTACAAGAAAATCTTACCTAATACATTGCATCAAACATGCAATTTGAATTTTAGCATCAAAAAAACAAAGTCCACTCCTTGTTGTTGCTCCTACAGGAATTACCACATTCAACATACTTGTTATAACTATACATACTGCCTTTAAGATTCCAATACGAGAAATGCAACCACTAAAGGGACAATCACTATTAGTTTTACAAGAAGGCATGAGACATATAAAATACCTCCTTGTTGATGAGATGAGCTCCATAGGGCTAAAGTTGCTGCTAAAAATATATACAAGATTACGTGAAGCTTTCCCCCATAAACAACACTTGTGTTTTGGGGGAACATCTATCATTCTTGTGGGTGACTTCGCACAATTACCACCAGTTATGGACAAACCAATCTATGCAACACACTCAAATGCCAACTTCCTATGAGAACAATTCACTACAATTGTTACATTGGAAACAATATTTCGTCAGGAATGTGACACTCAAACTCAAATTGACTTTCGTCGAATATTACAAAACATGTGAAATGCAAAACCAACAGAACAAGGTTGGGAATTACTAGTGAAATGCACAAACAAATCACTATGTCTTGTAGAACAAAAGAAATTCAACTAGTCAATGCACCTATACTCTACAAATGATTTAGTGAAGGCCCACAACAAGAAAATGTTGCAACTACTAAATTTGCCTGTTGCTCTCTATATTTTAGTAAAAACACACAAAAAACCAAATATTGATAATGATGTTGACCAACTTCTGCAAGAACTTTTATTATCTCAAGGACAAAGAGAAATGTTAACAACAAACCTATGGACTCAAACAGGGTTGGTCAATGGATCTCTTGGTGAAGTACTACATATTGTGTACACAATTGGCACTAAACCCCCAGATTTACCTCTCTATGTGGTTGTTAGATTTGATTATTACAATGGCCCACCTTGGAACCAGGATGACCCAAAAAGTATACCTATTAAACCAATATCCCTAGGCAACTATAGATAGATACCACTATCCATGGCATGGGGGATCACTATACATAAATCCCAAGGACTAATGCTCCCCACAAGAATAATTGATATAGGTGGAATAGAAAGACAAGGATTAACTTTTACAGCCATATCAAGAGTTAAAACAATAAACGACCTTCGTATACAACCACCATTTTCCTTTGATCGATACTCAAGAATGAAACATAATCCATACACAATTATCAGGAAAAAGGAAGAGTCCCGACTCTGACAACTCTCAATAGTGTGAAAAGGTACACATTGCCCTTATTCCCTATGCATTACATTTTTTTACTAATTCCTTTTCGTACATTGCAAAGTTACTTGTTTCTTACATTTGCTACTTTTTACATATGACCATTCATGTATTCCTTATAAAAGATCACTAACTTCTTGTTTCAACTTGTAGGATTCAAATCAAGGGACGAAAAAAACAAGTGCCACGTAGTGGCCTGCACTTGCCGTAATTAGTTATAATTATATATGTAAATTTAAATTTAATTTTATTATAAATATTATATATATTTTAATTAATAGTTATTTAATAAAACTAAAAATATTATAGATAAAAAATTAAAAAGAAACTTTGTATAAAATACTATAATTATATAATATAGCATATATGATATAGTAATTTACTATAACTATATAATATAGCATATATATACAATACTTTTATATTATATATTATATAATAGATGTAAT
>MU227618.1:2728968-2757627 GCA_018584345.1 Thuja plicata | reverse complement strand
ATGTGCGTATATGTGTGTATATATACACATGTGTGTGTATACACATGTGTGTATATATGTGTATGTGTGTATATGTGTGTGTATATATGTGTATGTGTACAAAAACAAAATTCCAATTCCAATTCTACTTGTGTGGAACCAAACACAGAATTTGCATCTTCTCAGTCATCTTCCAGGTGAACCAAATAGGACAGCCATATTCTAGAATTCATTTTGAGAATAGCACAAACCTAGAATGGATTCAATTCTAGAATTGGCAATTCCAGCATGCACAAATTCCGCCAACCAAACGGGCCCTAAAGAAACTGACTAAGAGGTCATCTTCACAGAATAACTGACCGAGAAAGAAGTGACGAGAGGACTGGACTATGAGGTCACAATGGAGGAATAATGACCCATCTTATAGTCTGGTCACTTCCTCCCTCCGGTCTGGTTTAAGATTGTGTGCGATCAAATTTTTTGAAGTAATTATTTTCACAAACAATCTTCTAACTATTTAGAAAAAACTTCTTTAACTCTCTAAGTAACTCTCAAAAATTGCAATCGCTAGCTCATCTCTAACATTCATTACAGCTATTCTTACAAGGTCTGCCAATTCCTGCAATTTACCAAAGAAGCAAATGTTTTTTGCACAAAAAGTTCTCGAAACTTGAAACCCAGATAAGATTTCACAAGCTTGTACTTATTCGGTGGGCTAGGCGAATCTAACTCCATATTTTGGAACCTGCAACTTTCCTCGCTTGAAGATAGCGGATCACTAGGGTTTGAAGATGATTGAAGAAGACACTCAAAAGCCCAAATGTGCCTTCCAACTACTGAACCACAACCTCTAACATAAATTGTTGGCCTTTATAATAGAACACAAGCAGTATTATTGAAGTCGTCTCTCTAGCTATGGCAGTGACAACGTGCTTTAAGTCTAACACAGCTCTTGATTGGTGAATCGCTGGCCCCAAAATACAAAATGTAGACCCTTGAAGACCAGGTGATCAACAATTATGATAATCTCCAGCCTTTGCAAATTGAAATTTGTATCTAAACGCTGAAATACTTCAGCAAATCGACCACAAATTGTAACAATGGCTCACTGCCACTTTGAGTTGAATAACTACATTGTACATGCTGCCTGCACTCACACTATATATGAGCATTAACTTAAAAAATCCTTTAATAAATAATAAACAGAATCATTACACATCCCTATTCTCTATCCTACTCTCCGAAGTGTAGTTCTCTATCATTATCTTACAGAAATGAAATTTATAAACAAAACAAAAATTACAAATAGAATATACTGCTCCCAACCTATAGTTTTATCAAGTTGGAACATGACAAACAGATTACACTCTAACAATAAACTGAGGACCTGAAATTATGGATCTTAGAAGTTAGTAAATTGATGGGTTGAGTTGCGTGTAATTTAGAATTACTAGTTGGAACCAAGATCCATAATGCTTTTTCATGTCTCAGCACTGATAGTGGGAAATCTGTTTCCTACAATGTAAAACCAATAAAAGAAGATGGTTCACTTGTCTTTGAACCAGTAGCTATCATTGGCGACAGGGAAAAGAAACCTCACAATAATGAAGAAATACCTCATAAAATGAAAGCCATTGCACAAAAATGAAGCTTTTTGGGATCCTGAAGAGATATATGTGCATCATCCATTGCTTTCCTGAGCTTTGAGATAGATATTTTTAGGAAAGTAATGTAATTAAATCATTTCTTAAAAAAGTGTGCAAGTTGTCTTGCACTCCCATCAAATAAAACTACTAGACGTAATTTGTAAATGAGTTATGGAGACTAGAGTCATGAGGAAAGCTGCAATTCTCCAGCTTTTTCATTAAATAAACTTGTTATCTTTGAATGACTTTTGAATATGAAGAGTGGAACTAAATGACACATTTTGACTTTCCTTAAAATCAAATAACACCTTCAATTGTAAATTGGAATTGATGAGGAATATTTCACCTTCAAATGGAATTGATGAGGGGAGATTAGTCTTAACTTTAAGCATACCAAGCAGAGGAAATTACTTGGCTGCTCAAAATTAATTGCAGTTCGCTAGAATGATGTTTTGAAATGGGAAATGAAAATGAGAGAACATAAAAGGAATGAATCAGGTAAGTGGGAGATGGTCAAGAAAAGTAAAGGATACATGTTTGTTGGCAGATGCACAAATTTTTCTTTTAGAGTGGCCATTAGTTAGAGTCCCCACCTAAGAGCAAATATTTACTGACTTTTGACACTCTATATGGCTGAAAATATAAGAGATTCTAAAAATGACATTATGAATGACCATTCTGCCTTTGTATCGAAGTTTCAAATATGCTTTAAGTGGTAAACTAGGTAAACATTAAATGTCACAGCCAATGGATTTTTTAGCCCAGAATCAAATTTTGAACTTTATTATAGGATCAAGCTTACTCCACGTGGTTTACTAAATGGTCTACAAAGTAGGGTAGCGGTACTTTCAAAACAATGAGAACGGCCATACAGATGGAAGCAATCACAGACGACAGGATTGAACAAACCTTGATTGTTTTCCCTTAATTAATTACTTTTAGATGTTGGACGCTCTCATTCTTGTAATTGAGGCAACCATTTGCCAATTTCATTTCCATTAGTTCATTGTTGTCATGAAATGTATAATGTCAAAAATATAAATTTAATTATCTTTCGTCATTTATTTGTGAAATATGAATGAACTTGTTTTCTTTGCTGAAGTTTTGAAGTCTATTTCCTCCCATTTGATATAGAATAATACCCAAATTTCTAATCAAAAACCAAAACTCCCATTTTTAGACGTTTCAAAGCTTCCTTTTTTATAGAACATGGGCATTGCAGCACGAGTCGTCCACAATAGGTTGTTAAATCATAATCTTTGAACCTCACTCTTGAATTTGATAGAAAACAGAAAATGATTTATATTCAGATCGTGTGTAATCAAATGACCATATGAGGAGAGTCAAAAAATTCTCCAAGCTTTGTTTGACGATCTTGATTTACGATTTCACACACTAAACTATGATTGCAAACATTTATATAATTCTGTCTAAAATTATTGCATTCTCTGCATATTAAAAACAAATGCATTTCATCAATTGTGTCTAAAAAATAGTAGTCTCTTTTATTTTACAAAAGCAATTACACTTACTTTTCCATTTCATTCCCCATTTTCTACAGCAACTATGACTAATGAAATGTTTCTGGTTTTCCAAAATTATCAGGGACATTGTCATTTGCGAATTCAGCAAAAAGCATTTATAAAAAACTTAGGCAACCAATTCGTTAGTAGCACACATTTGCAAACACAACAAAATGCACTTATAAAAGACTGAGCTAGCCCATTTGTCAGCAGCGTGCAGTACATCGTAACGTACCAACCACTTATTTCCTAGCATTGTTTTCTTGTTATTTTGTCTAAAATATACTAGACTACTTAATATTCATAAATAGTAGATTATTTTCCTCTTGTTATATGCATTATTATATTCAAACATAAAGCATAAATCGTAGCAGATTGTACCCTACATATATAACAAACAGACATTCAACTGGTTTTTGTTTTCCAAATATTATAGGGACCAAGTTTAAATGCTAATATAGCATGGTACAATATCAACATATAGTAGAAAAACTTGGCAGCGACAAAATACACTAGTACCATCTCATTTATGAATAAGAAGATCCTACTTTCTCCATGGAAAACCAAAAATGCATATCTGACAAAACATTAGAGGCAACAAACAAAGTCGACATGCAAAAACCAGAAATTGTAGCTGTCGAGAAATACTAAAACAAAAGACAAACTGTACAATGTGATATTGATGATGTGCTAAAGAATGAAGGCCTATATAGGGTAAACACATTTAAATACAATGTTGGAGATTGCTTATTTGACACCTTTGAATTCTTACTTCATGATAGGTATACATCAACTCAACTACGCAATGGAACTATTGATTACTTCTTGAGCTGCCTCGAAAGACATGAAAGAGAAGCAATTGACTCTTACAACAATGAATGGGATCCCCAAACTTTGTATGAGTTACATCAAATTAACAATGTTGAAACTTATTTACGAAGAATGCGACTGTCCGCAAAACCAAAAACCACTAAACCTGAAATTGGACTTTGGGGAGATATATTTTGTATTCATTGGATATCCAAGTGGTTAAATCTATAGATATGTGTTTGGTCATCAACACGAGGAAAAAGTACTTGCGCTTTAACAAATCGTCACATACAGAATCATACTCACTGCTTTTCCATGATGCTTACCCACTTTGTGGACATTTTGAACCGCTCGTACGATTTCCAATACTATATGCAGAAAACCAACAACATGCAACTTTTCAAGAGCTCAAAAAAACAATAACAAATAAACATCACTTGTAAAGCGCAAACTTTACAAATCAAAAAAATTTAACTATTCCCAACAAAAGCGAAATACAAATAGACGCAGAACATGGAAAAAAAAACACAACAACCAACATCACTCAGGAAGCTTAAAAAATTAATCAGAAGGAATAATGACCATCAACCAATGCAACCAACAACTTCCATTGACAATACGGGAAAAATGCCTACAAGCAGTCAACTACAACAGCTAATGCAATGAACAAAGATGCACAAATCAACGAATATCAAAACCTCCAGAAATTGCAAAAAAAGTCAATATTTACCTTTGAAAAGGAAAAAACATTATCGCCAATTGAAGTGTTTGAAAAAACAATTGAAGACACACCAAAATACACATGCACTATTTGCCAACTATTGTGTTTCAAAAAAGACATCAGAATATTCAAGAATGAACAAAAACAAACGTATCAAAAATTCATCAAATCAACTGAGAATATGTTAACAAATTCTATTTGTCGAATCTGCAATACTGCATTGAAGAATTCAACTCTTCCTAAGTATGCTACACTGCATAATATCATAACCATTAATGCATTGCAACATGTACAAATGTTAACACAATTAGAGGAGCGACTCGTTTCCCTGCGAATTGCTTTCGCATAAATTTAGGAACTTGGCTACAAAAGATCCCAAATCGGCCTAACTGGTTCAATTATTAATGTTCCAGTTGACACGAACATTGTACACAGAGCTTTGCCTTTATCAATTACAAATACAACAATAATTGATGTCTCTCTCAAAAGACGACTGGAATACAAAAATGCCTTCCGAAAAGGCATGGTACGTCCACATCTGATCATGCAAGCTCTTGGAGAATTGACAAAAACACAATTATACAGAATGTATGATGTGCAATTGAACGAAAATTGGCAACAAGCTATAGACAACAATAATGAAACTAAAGATAACAATGAACTCATTACAAGTGAAATTGACACAGATAGTGATAGTGAACAAGAACCATGTGAAACTTTGATACATGGTTTCACTGAATCCGTCAATATACATAAAATGCAGGACAAACTAATAGAAATTGCACCTACCCAAGACCAATATCCTATTGGAATATTTAAAGACAAATATGCAGAAGAAATAAATTTTCCAACACTATTCTTTGGCACTCCACGTGATAATGATATTCTGAAAAACTTTAGCTACCAAAAAATTGCACAATGGGAATTGTCACATTCATAAAGGCATTTCGCATATCACACAACCAACCTGTTTTTCAAAACAATTAAGATACTCATACAACAAGTACTCTCCACAATGTGGATAAGAATTCGAAAAGGCCAACTAAAAGGAAGAAAACTATTAGCAAAAGATGTTAAACATAAACCAAATCTAGAAAAATACTAAAATCTGATATTGGTTATATGTCGACTTTAAAAGAATAAGAATATCTCATAATTACACACAACAACTTAAAAAAAATGTATTTGCAATGATACGACAGCTAGGACCACCAACCTTTTTCCTCACCTTTACTAGTGCTGAACAAAACTGAATTCCTCTCACAAACACACTCGAAGAACTACACAACTCTCACCATTCATCAAGAAAACAAAATTTCAACATTACCAATCAGACTCATACATACCAGCTCATAAAAAAAGATCCAATAACTTGTGCAAGATACTATAAACATAGGATAAATGCACTTAAAAATTGATATTTGCAGACCACTCATTCTTTGGAAATGTATTAGACTATTTCTCAGTAACTGAATTCCAAAATCGAGGAAATGAACATGATCATTTCCTCATTTGGGTTCAAAATGCGCCAATCTATGACAAGCAAAGCAATACAAGCATTGTAGAATTCGTTGACAAGTACATAACATGTGAAACAAATGATTTAGAACCAAACATAGCCATATTGCATAAGCATCATCATACAAAACAATGCAAAAAATAAAAAAAAGGTTACTATAGATACAATTTCCCATTCCTGCCAGTTAGCAAAACAACAATACTAGAACCATTACCAGAAACAAGCGAAACTATAACCTCAACCGCCAATAACATTCTTTCTAGACTTCAAAAAGCAAGCCATCATAATACATTTACATTCCAAAATTTCTTAAATGAAATGGAAATAAATGAAGATGAATACATTATGGCTTTAAGATCAACAATCAATAGATCCACCCTTTACCTCCAAAGAAAACCTTCACAAATATGGAACAATACCTTTGCCAAGAAAATCCCACAACTTTGGAAAGAAAATACAGATGCACAATTTGTACTTAACACATATGCTGCAGCAATGTATTGTAGCTCCTACATGGCTAAAGTTGATAAGTCAATGACAAATGCTTTCAAGAGAATACAGAAAGAACATCAAAAAGGCAATATAGATGCACTAAAAATGATATCAAAACTAGGAAATGCATTGTTAAACTTGCACCAAATGTCATCTCAACAAGCCGCTCATCTTGCTCTTTCCCTCCCACTAAATTACAACTCTAGAAAATGCATATTTATTGACACCATATCAGAGAACGATCGTACATTTATATTGAAACCTGTTAAAGAATTAAGCAAAGAAGCAGATGACTTAGAAAATGTAATGTGCAAGTCTCTAATGGACTACTACTTAAAACGTCCACAAACTATTTGACACATATGTCTTGCAGAATTTGTCTCCAAGTATAAAAAAGATGGAAGTAAGCTCCGGCCAAAAAGTAAACAAAAATTTATACGGTTTATTAACTTCAACAAATATTTGGACTTAGACAATCATTGTAGAGAGCAATTACTGTTGTACATGCCATTTATAATTAGCAAAGCCACATTGAAACAAAATTTTGACTCTTGGGAAAAAGCCTTTTTGTACAATGAAAATATAATCCACATCAATCGTGCAAATTTTTGCTACAACACGAACACTACATGGGGTAACATTGACAAAGCAATTGATGAAGTAAACAAAAATGATGTGGACATTGACAACATGTGCTTCGCAAACAAAATAAGAAAACAAGAAGACCAATATGACATTCAAGAAGATATGCAAGCCACGGTCTCTACAACCATAAATACCGAACCTCCAAAAGGATTCAAAATCTCACGACACCCACAAATAATGGACAACAATGACTACTTCAAATTGAGAAGAATGCTAAATAAAGAACAATATGCAATAGTCAAGGACATTGTTATCAAAAAGTTAAAAGACCCAAAAACTCCATCGCATTTGTTCTTGATAGGAGGAGCCGGGACTGGAAAGACATTCACTGCAAAAGCCATTTACAAAGCGCTTATTCACATTTACAACAATAACATTGAAAACGATCTAGATAAACCTAAAGGCCTATTAACAGCTTATACCGGAAAAGCAGCCTACAACATTGGTGGGACAACATTGCATTCAGCCTTTCATATACCTTTCAACAAATCTGAATTTGTCCCACTCAACACAGAAACACTTGATACAATGTCAAAGAACTACAACCAATTACATGTACTCCTCATTGATGAGATCTCATTAGTAGGTTCAACATTTCTGTGCTACATTGACAAACGATTACGTGATATAATGCAATTACCTACTCTGTTCTTTGGTAACCTTGATACAATTTTTTGCGGGGATTTATATCAAGCTCTCTCTGTACTTGACTCAGCTGTGTTTGACAACAAACCAAAATCAATAGAATTAATGCCTCACACTTTTTGGACATACAATATAAAGTGCTACTCATTAACAATGACAATGCGCCAAAAGGATGAACAATTTATCTCAATTCTCAATAGAATACGACTAGGCATACAAATGATCAATGATATTCAGTACCTCAACCAAAATTGCTTACGTCCACCACCCATTGACCCAACATTCCCATACCTATTTTATAGGAGAAAGGATGTTGATGCACACAACAATAATATGCTATCTATAGTTCCTGGAAACCTCATTAAATTAAATGAAATTGACCATGAAGACAACAACTACAATGCAACCCGCCTATACAACCATGCAGCAACTCTCCCAACCCAAATAAAACTAAAACCAAACATTCTTGTTGAGATTTTTGGAGGCAACTACAATACAGAAGATGGTATCATAAATGGATCAAATGGATATTCAAGGCATATACCACACAATAAGATCTTGATATAGTTTGGATAAAATTTAATGACCCCAAAATTGGCCAACAACAAAGAAATAAACTAGCTCAATACTATATTCAGGCCATAGACAGAGATTGGGTTCCCATACTTCGAATTGCTAGACCCATTCCAAAAGTATTCACCAGTGGCAAAATTAGAATCAGAAAACAATTCCCAATACAAATGGCATGTGCACGAACAATACATCGATCACAAGGACTCGCAATGTCAAGGCTCACATTTGATCCAACTGGCATTACACAACATGGGTTAACATATACAACACTTTCACGAACAAGAGCAATTGAATCACTTTTCCTATTGAAACCTTTAGATTCTAAACATTTTAAAGTCAAACCCAAAATCAACCACGAGATGTCTCGGCTTCTGTCAGATGCACAATGGCAACTTGAAAATTAGACAACTTGCTCAAATCATGCATCGCACATACTATTGTGCACATTAAACACTCGTAGCTTTACCACACACAAACATGATATTATAAATGACCACGACATAATGTCCACTGACATCTTATGCTTGCAAGAGGTGCACTTGATTCCACCTGATACAAATGTCCTTCTCCAAAAATACAACGCCTATACAATGTATCATATACATGGCATCACAACACTTGCAACAAAAAAACTATTCATCTTCAATACAAAGCAACATAGAACAACAAATGTTGAAGCCATCACATTAACACTGCGTCACCATACCAATGACCTCAATGTCTCTAATCTTTATGCATGACCCAACGCTTCCATAATAGAGATCATGTCCATCGTCACATAAATAGTCACATATATCACTACAGAAAAAGATCTTTTCATTATAGGCGATTTTAATATTGACATGTCCAAAGAAAACACAACCACAACAAGACTCATTAAACATATGCAACAATACAACATACATTTCATCTTGAACAATACACATACAACAAATAGACCATTAATAGACCATGTATGGACAAACTCAGCCACAAATATATGCTCCATTTATAAAACATAAGCATATTGGACAGACCACCTTGCAACTTTCATAAAAATTGACTACACTCAATACAATATTCCAACTTGAAACCCCAACCTCTCCAACTATAAAGTAACTATGTTATACACAAACTATAAATACCATGAATCCAACAACAAATGATACATAACCTTTACCAATATTATCCTCCAAATCTAATTCAATCTTCAAATACTAACAAATACATAAAATACTCTACATGTCCTACAATTGCTAAGTGAATCCATTACCTACAATGCATTATATACAACTATGTACACTTAAACCCCTACCTTACAAGATAATTTTCATCTTTTCAGTCAAAATTCATTTTCTAAATATTTCTTTCCTGCAACAACAATGAATACAACAATGCCAACAACCGGTGAAGCAGATCCAAACGAAGAAAAATTACCAAAGAGGTAATTAAATTTAACATTTTCATTGTCTACATATTTTTGCAGATCTCGAAAGTGAACATCACCTTTCCCCACTTCCACTAGGACAAAAGTAAACACTCAAAGTCCCATAACAATTGAAGATTTAAATGCCAGAAAAGCAGGGACAACTTTTCAAGGTGATGTGCTTGTCATATACAAAGTTGTTGTCGATAGAGCCACAAAGACACGTGAAGTCTTGCGTGCCGACTTAACAGATTCAAAATGAGACATGACTATAACACTCAATGTAGGTGGTAACCTCATCCACACATATGAAGACAAAATAATTCTAGGGAAGGGAATAGTTATAACAGGATTTGAAATCACACCCAAAATATATTATGATCGAGGAGATTGTGATTGCATACTGATTTTAAAAGAATCCGGCACAATTGAGACAATTGGACCAGTTCTAAGTGAATATAAGTTCATTCCAGACACAACTATAAAGCACCTCCTCACAAGTACAAGTGATTTCCCTATTGGAACAATAGGTGTGGTAGTTGTAGGGACAAACAAGAAAGGCTCTCAATACATACTGGACATCAAGGATGGGCACACTAATATGGACAAAGCATCGGTATTCTTCTGTACTCAACTCCTACTTGCATTTTCCCTTTCACTTTTCAATTCTATTTCTGTAAAAAAAAGAAAAAAACTAACACTTTTCCAATTGCAGCTCTACATGCATCCAAAATTTGCCCAACTATACTTTGAAATGCAAGAACAATTACAAAAGAATGAAATTTCGGCCTTGCTCCTTAGAAACATTGCAAAAAAGCTTGATTAAAAACATGCTCTTCGCACAAGTCTCTCGACATATATTTGCAAGCTCAATGACAAAAGAACAATTGAGACACTTCACAGACTATTGCATACAACATTTGAGGTATCAATTAAAAACTTCCTACACTCTTCAATTTTATAAATTGTTTTCTTCTCATTCTAATAATATTCTCTTATTTCTTACAGGTTCGTGGACTTCTAAATCCTGCAAATGCATACTCCAATCCATTTTATGCATACTACTCTACATGAAACTATAGATTTGAAAGCTATGGCACATTGGATGACAAAAATGCTCATTGCAAAAAGTGTGATGAAGAGGTCAACTACACCTATTCACTACATATCAAAATAATTATAACAGACGACAACAACCAAACAATCCAATGTTTCACAGATAAACCAATCATCGAACAAATCTGGCCTGCTTTGAAAAACATGACTTATGAGGAATACATCACTGACAAATCAAAAGTCATATTCATGTTGTGGGACTTTATAGTCAGAGGAAAATTCACTTTGAACCAAAATAACATCATCACATGTGCCATTTTGCTTGAAGAATAAACAATATACTCCAAAGACAAAGGCAAGTATAATGTTACTCTTTATGCTTAACAATCTAATATTTATTTACCATTTTTACACAATACTAACTTTGCTGCACTGACCACATTGTTTTGCAGGTTTAAATGATCACAAACGTACACTATTTTTGTTTTTTGCTACTTCTCTCTACGATTACTTCAATTTTGTGTTTACATAAACATACTGTAACCATTTTGTAATCAACCCGATGCTTTCCATGCTCACAAACATGCCAATATGCTCGAAGAATACACAAAACCTGCTATAACTAAGGTAACTATACTCTTACTCTTCATGCTTCACAGTCTACATTTCATTGACCTTTCTTAAACAATACTAACTTTGCTGCAATACCCACATTATTGTGCAGGTCCCAGATTTTGAAGATAGAACATATCATGCATACATCTCACCCCAATGAACACTTCATTATATGCTTCTATTGTCTTTCAGCTTCAGCTTTTAAAATTTTGTTCTAAAATAGCACACAAAAAAAACATGTACAGTTCACCTGTACTAAATATTGTTCAGGTTCACAAACATATATTATTTTGGTTTATTGCTACTTGTCTCCACCATTGCGTAAAATACATTCACTGTATTACATGATTATAATCATCATTTACATCTGCTATAATGATAATAGAATACATCCAAAACTTTGACTCTGATTCTGAGTTTAACAAAAGTTCCTCTACCATTTTAAGCCTTCGTAGTCGATGATAATAGAACTGCACTTCTACAGTTCATTTATATAAATGGTATCTTTATGATATTTTAGACATGTGGTTTCTATAGTTGGATACAAGGACTTATGATGCCTAGATTAGCTTTGAATTTATGATTAATCTCACTTTGTTGCTTCCTAGGATGTGGTTCTATATAATTTTCTTCAACTGTTTCTAAGTCTCCTGCTGAATACTAAGGGACTCAAGTATTTATAATGTATATTGTACCTATGTTAAGCTATTTATCCTTATTTTTTGGCACCTATAAGTGTTCATTATGTATTTGTTACTGAAAGGAAGTACAAATACTTTGTCATGATTAGTCATGGCTTTCATTTCTCTTAACCTAATTGATTCACTATTGCTTTATCTAAAACATGCATTGGTAATTTAAAAAAAATATAGACTTAGTATTTATCCTGTACAGTTTTGGGAATAACTATTTTGATGGTTTGGTTTCGTTAAGAATTCCTGGACTGACCTGCATATACTGTGTTTCACTTTTACCTCTATCAACTGTGCTCTTTGGCTACTTTACAGAGCCTCGTGTGTTAAACCCCACAACACTTTGTTGCTCACAATCAATGGTGCAGAATTTGCTCTAGAATTGTTTTATGTGATGTCCTTTCTAGCATTTTCCCCTAAGCAGGAAAAGATAATTCATCATGCCAACTTAAGTTTGTGAATGAAGGGCATATGATGGCTACTAGATTCCATGCAAGAAGTGATTCTTTATTGATAAACTTCAGGACATAGTAAGAAAATTGTTATAGTACTTGCTATTTCACATGTTAAAGGTACTTAGATGATATCGTATAGAATTATGTTGTATTAAAACCATCATTATTAGCAGGTTGCAGGTATATATAATATGCATGTATTTATGAGGAAACTCAGGCAATGTAAGACAATGCTATTTCATTTTCATTTTCATTTGCATTAATTTCCCACTAATCTTCTTTTATAGATGTGCATATACAATGCAAGTGCTTTTATAGATGTGAATATAAAATGTGAATATCATCTCTTCGATTGCGCCTGGTCCACGCTTCATTAATTATCCTTCTTTATATTCATTGGAATGTATTGAAGACTACTGCTATCAAACAATACACAATACATTTATAGTAAACAAATAGTTTAGTTGTTCATGTCCTGCGATATGAGTTTATGATTCGAGATCCTATCCAACTTGAAGACTAGCTCAACAATATCTTTCCTTGACATTATAAGTTTTTTGGTTTTTTATATTCTGATTGAGTGAAATAAAATAAAAATCCTGCTTGTTATCGTGAATTTATTTTATATTAGTAGTTCATAGAAAAAGAAGATTTGAGTCTGAAAAAGTTAAAGATTTTGTAGAATAAAACAACATTTATTAAGATAAGCGAATCATAAAAGTTGGTAGATGGCTGATATGGTTGCTCCCGATTATGCTTCTGAGATCCATCCAATCATCAACCAAGATTTAAAATATCATTAAAATTATTTAAGAGATATCAAATCCTTATATTTTAAGTGCTAGATTACTTATATATATGATCTACAAAACATTTGTCAATACATTCTTGCATTTTTCAAGTGCCAATGGTAATGGGTTTGTAGAACCCAAGTGAGAAAGCCATTACAAGATCCTGCATTTGAATTTTGTTCCTGGTTAAGATGGATAAAACTGAGTTATCTGTGCTGGACACAAATGTAGCCAAGGGAAGGTGGTTTGTGGTGTTCATATGTCTTCTGATCATGTCCCTTGCAGGAGGAACTTACATATTTGGCATATATTCATAAGCCATAAAAACAGTGCTGGGCTATGATCAGGAACTATTTCAAACTGACATATACTCTACAAAACGTCTGTTAAGTGAACTTAAACTAACTAGTCAACAACTCATGTAATCTATAAATAGGCTAACAAGGACTCTCCATATGGAGAGGCACACACAACATGACAATGAATTTCAAGATCGATATGTTAATTTTTTTCCACTATAAGCTATATTACAAAATCAGAAATTACTGGAAAAGCCAGAATTTTAGAAAATATCCTATTTGGGGGATATTACATGCAATATATAAATAGGCTAACAAGAACTCTGCATACGGAGGCACACACAACATGGCGATGAATTTTAAGATTGATATGATTTTCATTGGAGCTCTCTAATTTTTCAATGTGCTATCTGTATAAAGCCCTAAAGATAAACTCTGCAAATATTTTATGTTTCACACTGTAACACTGGATAAGATTGAATGGTAGGCTATATTTCGGGGTTATCATTCCACAAAGCCATTATTTTGGGATAACTGAAGGACATATAAACTTAAAAAAATTTCAAATTCAACACTAAAATTTAATCTAAGATTCAAAATGTAATTGACATGCTTTATCAGTGATGTAGTGTAACAGCAATAAACAATTTAAATTCAGGGAATTCAATGATTATAACTGACGAGATACAACAAGACCAACATGGACAAAAATTTACCAGCATATAGTATAGATAGAAGAACCTGCCAGGAAGTCATTTTATTTTTTGTTGGATCTCAGCGTCTGGAACACATATGATTTTTCCACTACTATAGAAAATAGCTAGTGCCAATATTTGGTCTGAAAAAGCAGCAATTGACTTTTCTGGTAACTGTGGGGAGATCTCCATGATATAAAAGGAAAAAGTTCAGGCACTCAAATCAGTTGCAAGAAAAATGACAGTTTTAGAATTATAGAGCCCATTGCTACTGCTTACGCCTAAAGATTTGCTGATCCTCAGTGACTAATATATTCTTACGCTAAAGAAACTGCAACACGTGGAAGCATAGATAAAACACGTGCACTACTAGCAAGGTAGATTCCTATATATATATATATATAAGTTAAATAATATTATTGGTAAGTTTTTCACACTATATTTTTTAAAATCACTAATTTACATGTTATAATATAATAAAAATTAATATAATTTAGAAAAATTAAACATATAATATTATTAAAAATTAAATTTTTATTAATATATTATTCTATTACGAAATAAAATATATTATAGCTAATAAAAAATAAATAAATTAAGGGTAAATTGACCAAATATACAAGGTTAAGATACTCTAAAGTTTCTTACAACTAAAAATTAGTAAGGAACTTAAAGTTTTGTAAAAGTATAAATTTATATGAGAACAAAATTAAAAAACTACTTAAAGAATACAATAATATTATTTTATAATAAATATAATATTACTGTATTTAATTATTTTATAATTTTTTTACATATATTATATATAATTTTCCACAATTCAAATTGATGTTTTTAAAACAAAAAAATTACAATCTACAATTAAAAAATATTATATTAATTTAAAATATTTTAAAAATTAAATATAGATATATTTTTATTTTTAAAATAAATTTAATAAAATTATCAGCATATAGTTTATTATAAATTTGAGAGGCTTTACAATGTTGATAGGTTGTTTAAATTTTGCTACAAAAATTACAAGGGTTAGATATATTTGTGAGAAATAAAAGATATTATAGCTAATAGAAAAATAAATAAATTATGGGTAAATTGATAAAGTTTCTTACAACTAAAAAAATTAGTAAGGATGAGAATCTATTATTTCACAAAATTAAAAAACAAAAGAATATAATATTACTCTATTTAATTATTTGATAATTGTTTTACATATATTATATAATTTTTCACAAGTCAAATTGATGTTTTTTTTAAAAAAAAAAATTACAATCTATAATGAAAAAATATTATATTAATTTAAAATATTTAAAAAATCAAATATAGAAATCCAAAGTTTTCCTCCAAATTCTAGTATTAATATTTAATAAATCCTATATACAATTTTAAAAAACTATTATGAAAAATTCAAATATCCCAATTGTTAACCTTATGAAAATAGGCATGCTTTCTTCCATTGTAAAAAATGCTTCTTTGCATCATTCTACTTCTACTCTAGACAAATTATTCATTACTAATTACAAATCTCCAATATAATTTCCTTTAAATCATGTTCTAATTGTTTTCACAATTTTTTCTCTTGACATACTTCATGCGTTTCACATCTACTCCATCAACTATTAAATCATTCCACTATAGACAGGACCTTTGACACTTGCGTCTCTTGTTTTATTATGTTTTAATAATATTTTGTAAATAAAATTTAGATCCTTCAAAATCCACTTTACCCTTAATCAAACACATTAAAAAGGACGTGGGTTCAGAGTGCCTGTTCTCTGCCTGTATTCACTGAGCTAAGAATTTTTGAAGGAGCGGACTCCATGTATGAGCAAATTCACAGGTTGCAGTGAGTTCAGAGAGTTATTGGAAAGAGTTTTCTTAGCGCGGGGACTCCACTTGTTTCTGGCTAAAGATTAAAATAGAACAGCGGCAACATTTGATAGTTATATTTTGAAGGAAACTGCATACTATTTGGCTTGATAGTGTATTTGGTTGTATTAGAAATGCAGAATCGTTTCCTTCAATGCTAAGGCAAATGTTTGAATCCGAATATGAAACTCTTTGTATCGAAACATATTATCTGTTGCTTAACATCGCGGCTCCTGTAGGTGTAATCACATTGCGGGACTGATTACACAAACTCCCAAATCGATGTTTTATGAAATTTTTAACGGCATCTTCTGGCACTGCTGCGTGGTGAACGGTATATTCTGATGCTGCGTGAAGACCCTCGGGAGTTGAAGAAACCATACCTTCTATGTTGCGTACGATATCTATGCATTTTGGTTTTCAAGGATATTGTATATCGCATCACACCAGTGCGGGTAACGGAACGTCTTCAGCCATCGGACAGCATGCGGGGCTCTTGGAATGTAACAGGTCAAGACTAGGCGTGGAGTTATAACTGGAATTTTAGTCTATTTCATTGTTGGGTGAAATCTTCAGCAGAGTGGAGTCCGAATCTCTGTTTATTACATCATCGGTGGAATATCAAGCTCAGGTTCAACTGTGTAATTTCTGTTTACAATCTGAATTAAGCTCTCTCTATATATGTATGCGCACAACAACTGTAGAACAATTATATTGTCTTGCTTACACTCCGAGGAATAGAAATTTGTGGGAAGAGTTTGTTTATTCTTCTACTGGGTAATAATGTTAAGACCAATACTTGAACTCAGAACTTTTATTGTAAACCTGAAAGTAGTCAGAAGTATCTTCTTTCTCATTAATCCTCCAAATCTGAAACACTGATCTCTACTCTCAGAAGAAGCACGCTAAGTGTTTGGAAAAATGTGTTAAGAATGGATGAAAGAAAGATAGTTACTAATAACGTCCACGAGGCCTCCCACCCAATCTATAGCCTCCCACCCACCCGTCTCTGCTCGTTCGCTGGCTCAATTATATAGGCTCGAAGCAGCCTATGGGACCCCTAAGTAGGGTGCCAAGGTTAGCAAAATTTGGGAAAGCCAGCAAGGGGACTTTACAGCTGTACTATGGGCATGACAAATGGCTGATGTTAAACATAGAGAGTTCATGTAGAGTCAGATCTGTGATTTTCTCCGTTGAAACCCCAGTCAACGGTTTCCTTAACCCTTGCTCCTTTCCAAAGGTTGATTGCTCCATCTGTGTTTAATCTGTGGGTTTTTGTTGGTCCAAGGCACTATCAGTTCTTGCGCTTTTTATTATGACAGTGAGACCTTATCATGTCCCACCTCATTACCTTATATCACACTCTTTCTTGTTACATTAACTTCTCAATGTTATGTCTCCATAATTTTCGGTTAATCAATCACTCCAGTCCCATGTAACGAAGATTAAGCATCTACAAAACCCTGCTTCATTTCATTTTTTCTATCATGATTTGCTTTGGCTGTATGATATTTAATATTTATCATCTTCAAATTGTTACTTAAATGTCCTTTCTTTTACTGCATGTTCGGCGACAGGGAACTGCCATTTAATGGCAAATAGCAAATATGAGTATGTTAAGTCATTTGAATTGAAAGATAACCTGCTGCCTCAGACATGGATGGTGCTCAGAATAGATGGCTGCCACTTTCACAAGTGAGTATTTGTTTCTTTCACAGGCATACATATTGTGTCATTTTCTCAGTAGCTTGGTAGAGCAGATTATTTTCTGTTTCTTTTGTGGAATGAATACAAATATGTCTTCTATAAAAAAGTGATGTAATACTTCCAAGTTCCAACTATCATGAACTAAATATGAAGGCTATATGTACCATGGCTGCCTTAATTGTTAAATTTTCAAACCGGAATACATAGAAATGCAATATACTGAAACTCAAAACACAAGAACAGAGGACACAAAATTATCCTGGGAAAACCCTCCACTTGAGGGTGAAAAACCCAGCACCACAAAATATAGATCCTCTATTGTATGCTAAAACAAAATACAGAGTTCTCAAGCTTCTGATTGTTGGCACTTATCAATCAATCAATCATCCTTATACATGTTGAATTCTGTGGTAGCTGCGAGATAGATCTTATCTATGATGAACAACTCTGCATTTTTTGGTTTCTCTTAAGGTCCTCTGTTCCTCTCATCAAATCTCTCATGATGCTGCTGTTCAATGTCTCTGTTCTGCTGCTCGTGTTGGGTTCTCAGTTTTTTGAAGAATTTCTTATACTATCGAAGACTTGTGTGTTTTCCCTTATCTCTGTTGTGTGTTGCATATGCGGCATCGTGCGCCAGAGGCTTCATGTCTACATGGCATCATGATTACTTGGCATCATGATTACTTGGCACCGTTGCTGCTGACTATCATCTTCGATGCTTACCGTTTTGGCTTCGCATTCAATTTGGTTAATGTTAGCGGTTATGAAGTCGTCTATTTTCCTTCCTTTGTCGGTTCATATTTCTTCTTCATATATTGTATTATGTTTTAAGTCGCTTCAATTATTTTGTGAGACTGTTTGTCTATGTAACAAACATCTTGTATTATCAATGCGGCGTCTCCTATGTGTAGTTGCGATAACTGCATATATCGCATTCAATTTTTCTTTACGCTGGGTACTACAGAGACTTGTGTTAAGGATAGGCGATTCTAAAGATAGAAATTATCATTGTATCATGATTATTCTATTCTCTGTGTTTTTGGAGTAGCAGCATCGTGCCTTTCATATTCTGTGTATGAAGAACATAAATCACATTCTGGATCTTATATACTTGTGTATCGTGATTTCTTAGCAGTGATATTCTGTTGATTAAATTAGCTTTGATCATTGAGTGATCATTAAATGTTGAAGACACACAAGAGGGCAGAGATTTTGTAATTTGTTTTGCATTTCTAATAAAGGATCTATCTTTCTGTGGGCTGGGTTGTTTCCCTCGGTGAGGAGGGTTTTTCCCAAGATAACTTCTGGCGTTATCTGTTGTTTTGAATTATTGCTTTTCATTTTGTTACTTTCTCATATTTCTGGTTCGTAATTTTAACATGGTACCAGAGCCAAGTTTCGGTCTTGGGACCTGTGGTATTAAGTTATACTATTATTATTTGCTCTACTTTCAATTGGTTGTTTGCAGCTATTGACAATGGTGAACGGTTTGAAAGTTGAAGATAGATTAGATGGTTCTTCAAACTTCTCTTCATGGAAGTTTAGAATTCTGATTGCACTTGAAGAGAATGACCTTCTTGACTATGTGAATTCAGATCCAACAGAACCTTCTGAAGAAGCTGAGAAAGTTCAATGGAAAAGGAACAAGATCATGGCTAAGAAGATTCTGATTGATTCGGTTAAGGATCATTTGGTTCCCATTATTTCAAAGTTGAGTTCAGCCAAAAAGATGTTTCAAACTCTGAAGGAACTGTACAAATTCAACAACACCAATAGAGCTATAGCCCTAAGACGTCAACTTCTGCATTCGAAAATGGCTAGAGGAGAATTAGTTGTTTCATACTTAATGAAGATTACAGAGGTAAAGGATCAACTTAGTGCAATTGGAGAATCTTTTGCACATAAGGATTTGGTCATGCTCGCCATGAATGGACTTCCCCACTCTTGGGAATCCTTCATTCAAGGTGTCAGTGGGAGAGATGATCTTCCTAAATTTGATAGGTTGAGAGCTGATTGCATTCAAGAAGAATGTAGACTAGAAGTTAGAGGCAATGGACGTAAAAATCATCATGAAGATGATCATGTACTTGCTGCCAACACTTCAAAAGGGAAAGGGAAGAAAGGAAACTTCAAAAGATTCAAAGATAAGAACTTTGAGTCAGCTCCTGATTACAAGAAAAAAAAGGATCTTTCTAAGATTCAATGCTTTAGATGTGACAATTTTGGACACTTTGCTAGAGATTGTACCTCAAGACCAAAGCCTCAAGCAACTCCTGCAAATGTTGAGAACTCTTCTCCTCAAAGAGAGTCAAGTGAAAATTCTGAAGGATTCTTATTTATTTCTGCACTCTCTAGCAATGTTCCTACTAATATTGATACATGACTGATTGATAGTGGAGCATCTCGTCATATTGTGAGCACCTCTTCAACTTGAAAGAAAAAGATTCTCATCTTCAAGTTATTATTGGTGATGATGCAAGTTATTCCGTGAAGGGTGCTGGTTCTACTTCCTTCCAATTGGATTCCGGAATTCCTCTCGCTTAAGTGATGTTCTTTTTGTTCTTGGCATTAAGAGGAATTTGATTTTTATTTCAGCTTTAGAAGACAAGGGTTATCATGCTGCTTTTGCTAATGGTTTTGTTCTTGCATGGAAGAAGGACACCAACATTCAATCAGCTCGTGAGATTGGTGTTCGTCATGACAATCTTTACAAGCTTTCAGCCCATCCTATTCAAGCATTAGCTCATGATTCTTCAAGTACAAGTGAGCTATGTCATAAAAGTTTTGGTCACCTAAATTTCAGAACTTTGTCTTCTTTGGAGAAGGTAGTAGTTGATCTTCCGAAGCTGAACCAAAATCATGAAGGTGTCTGCAAGGGATGTGCTCTAGCTAAGAACATTAAAAATACTTTTCATAGTAGTGAAAGTAGAGCAAAGGAAATCCTAGAGTTAATTCATTTTGATTTATGTGGTCCTATGTCAGTTGCTTCCCTTAGTGGTTTTTGGTATTATGTTACCTTCATTGATGACTTTTTTCATAAGTGTTGGATTTATTTTCTAAGTCTAAAGAATTTGATGAAGTGCTCTCCAGATTTAAAGAATTTAAAGCATTTGTTGAAAATTTATCTAACAAGAAGATTAAGGTTCTAAGGTTTGATAATGAGGGAGAATATGTTTTTGGTATATTCCATATCTTTTGTGTTGAAGCTGGGATTAAGAGGGAGTTCTGTGTCCTATAATCCTTAACAAAACTGTGTAGCTGAAAGAAAGAACAAGACAATTGTTAAGTCAACGAAGGCTATGATCCATGATCAAAGTCTTCAAACATTTTTATGGGTAGAGGCTTGTAGGACAACAATGTACGTTCAGAATCGCAGTCCTCATCATATCCTAGACAACATTACTCCAGAAGAAGCTTTTACAGGTATCAAACCGGATATTAGTCATTTCAGAATTTTAGGATGTCCTGTCTACATTCATGTTCCAAAAGAGAAAAGAACAAAGTTAGAACCTTCAGGAAAGAAAGGCATCTTTGTTGGTTATAGTAAATCCTCAAAAGCATATAAAATCTACATTCTAGGTCAAAAGCAAATTGAAATCAGCAGTGATGTTTCTTTTGATGGAAGATGTAGTTTGCAAGAAATCCAAAGAGTCTAACATGGAATCTGATAGAGAAGACTTTGAGCATCCTCAAGACATAGATATGGCTGATTTGGATTCACCTTCAGAGATTCAGAGGGAGAATTCAGATTTAGTATACTCTGCTGATCCTATTGATCCAGTTGATCCTATAGATACTTCTGCAGGTCCCAGTAATAGTTCAGCTAATAAGAAAAGACCTTTGTGGGCCAGGCACACTACGGAAGAGGCTGAAAAATATGCAGCTCCTCGTGGCACTTTCAGAGAGAATAAAAGGCCTCATAAGTTTGTAGGTTATGTAGTTTTGATGAGTCACATTATAGCATCCGAGCCTTCTAGTGTTGAAGAGGCTTCAAATCTGCAAGTGTGGAAGGATGACATGATGGAGGAGTATCAATCCATCATAAAAAATGATGTGTGGGACATTGTTCCTAGGTCTAAAGGTAAATCTGTTGTTTCTTCTAAATGGCTTTTTAAAATTAAACATGCAGCTGATGGGAGTGTAGAAAAATATAAAGCTAATTTTCTAGCTAGAGGTTTTTCACAAAAGCAAGGCATAGACTATGAAGAGACCTTTGCACCTGTAGCACGTTACACTTCTATCAGGACCATCATAGTTGTTGCAACAATTTAGGCTTGGAGATTTCTTCAAATGGATGTGAAAACAACTTTCTTGAATGACATTATTGAAGAGGAAGTTTATATTGAACAGCTAGAGGGCTTTGTAATTCATGACAAAGACTCACATGTGTGTAGGTTGAAAAAGGCTTTGTATGGCCTTAAACAAGCTCCTCGTGCTTGCTATGAGAGGATTGATCATTATCTTTTGAGCTTGGGCTTCCTAAAGAATGATGCTGATCCAAATTTATACTTCAAGGTATGTGATGACAAAGTGCTGATCTTAGTACTGTATGTTGATGATTTATTTCTCACTGGTAATGATGGTCTCATTGTTAAATGTAAGGAGTTAACATCTGAGTTTGAAATGAAAGATCTTGGTCTATTGCACTACTTCCTTGGACTTGAGGTATGACAAAGACCAAATGAAATAATATTGTGTCAAGGAAAATATGCAGTTGATATCTTGAAGAGATTTGGGATGTTAGATTGTAAGTCTATGGTGACTCCTATGGAAGCAAATCTGAAAAAGTTACAGACAATTAATTGGTTCTTTAATGTATTTGGTTAACACAAGGCCTGATATATGTTATGCTGTTAATACTTTGAGTCAGTTCATGTGTGAACCAAGACAAATTCACCTTGTGATAGCCAAACACATATTGAGATATGTCTGTGGTACAGTGGGATATGGTTTAAAATATTCTTTATGTGTAGAGCTGAACTTGCAGGGGTTCTCTGTTTCAGATTGGGTAAGGTGTGTGCCTGACAGGAAGAGCACTTCAGGATGTTGTTTCAGCCTAAGCTCAACTATGATTTCCTGGTGCAGCAAGAAACAATCTTGTGTTGCTCAGAGTACAACTGAAGGAGAATATGTTGCAGCTTGTATGGCTGCAAGAGAAGTTGCGTGGCTTCGAAAATTGCTTGCAGGTTTGTTTGGGGAACCTTTGGAACATACAATGATTCTTTGTGATAACCAAAGCTGTGTGAAGCTTTCAGTTAATCCAATTTTTCATGATAGAACCAAACATGTGGAAATTAAATATCATTAATTGAGAGATATGGCTCAACAGAAAACAGTTGAGCTCAAGTACATTTCTATAGAGGAGCAGACTGCAGACATTCTCACCAAGCCACTTCTGAGAGTGAAGTTCTGTTACTTCCGAGATAAGCTTGGTATCGTGGAGAATGATGCTCTTGCTAAGAGAGAGTCTCAGCTTCAGTGATTCCTTGCATACGTTAATGAGTTCTTCTCTGTGAGAGAAGTTCAAGGTGCAATCCCTTGTTAATGAGTTCTTCTCTGTGAGAGAAGTTTGAGGTGCAATCCCTTGTTAATGAGTTCTTCTCTGCAAGAGAAGTTCGAGGTGAAATCCCTTGTTCCACCCTCTGGGAGTAGCCATGGTGGAAGTCATGTGTGTGACTCCATAACTTAATTTGCTGTTTTTCTGATTCACCCTCTAGGAGTAGCTATGGTGAATATTGTTATGCTGAGATAACAATTTTATTGAGAAAATCTATGATGAGATTTTGTTGACATTGTTTTTGGTTGCAGCTATGTGTACTTGCCATGAGATGACACTCTGAAGATCTCTCTCTTGCTAAGAGGGAGTGTTGAATTCTATGGTAGCTGTGAGATAGATCTTATCTATGATGAACAACTCTGCATTTTTTGGTTTCTCTTAAGGTCCTCTATTCCTCTCATCAAATCTCTCATGATGCTGTTGTTCGATGTCTCTGTTCTGCTGCTCGTGTCGTGTTCTCAGTTTTTTGAAGAATTTCTTATACTATCGAAGACTTGCGTGTTTTCCCTTATCTCTGTTGTGTGTTGTATATGCGACAGTGTGTTTCAGAGGCTTCATGTTTACATGGCATCGTGATTACTTATCATGATTACTTGGCACCGTTGCCACTGACTGTCATCTTCGATGCTTACCATTGTGGCTTCGCATTCAATTTGGTTAATGTTTGCGGTTATGAAGTTGTCGATTTTCCTTCCTTCGTCGTTCATATTTCTTCTTCATATATTGTATTATGTTTTAAGTCGCTTCAATTATTTTGTGAGACTATTCGTCTATGTAACAAACATCTTGTATTATTAATGTGGCATCTCCTATGTGTAGTTGTGATAACTGCATATATCGCATTCAATTTTTCTTTACGTTGGGTATTACGGAGACTTGTGTTAAGGATAGGCGATTCTGAAGATAGAAATTATCATTATAGCATGATTATTCTATTCTCTACGTTTTTGGAGTAGCAGTATCTTGCCTTTCATATTTTGTGCATGAACAACATAAATCACATTTTGGATCTTATATACTTGTTTATCGTGATTTCTTAGCAGTGATATTCTGTTGATTAAATTAGCTCTGATCATTGAGTGATCATTAAGTGTTGAAGACACAAAAGAGGGCATAGATTTTGTAATTTGTTTTGCATTTCTAATAAAGGATCTATCTTTCTGTGGGCTGGGTTGTTTCCCTTGGTGAGGAGGGTTTTTCCCAGGATAACTCAAGGTGTTATCTGTTGTTTTGAATTATTGCATTTCATTTTGTTACTTTCTCATATTTCTGGTTCGTAATTTTAACAATACAGAGTTCGATCACCTAGCTATGCAAATACAAAATATAACATTCTTCAAATATCTCACAGATACTATATTCAATAAGTATGGCTCACACATCTAAAGCTTCTGTTCACAGATCATATTTCAAATAATACTGTAGCAAAGATGATGCACTTATTACAGTAGAAAACTTATTCTATAGACATGAGAATAATGAACCTTCATGCTCAACAATCTCCGTAATAATCTTCTTATGATCAACACACAATACTCAACAAAAGGAAAGCGATGCACTATACAATCGAACCGAATTGTCTCTCCATTTGTGGAATACAAAAGGACGCAGGTTATATAACAATGAATTGCCGGACATTAATATGCTAGGCATATCCACGCGAGCCATAACATGAGCCACCTCATACATGAAGAAGACACAATGCCATGTCATCTCAACCCATTTAGAACAACGAACACAAGGCAACACTCGTAACCGCTGGAGGAAGAAGGGACAATGACATTTAGATGAAAAACCATGATCGGAGCATACAACTCAATGTCAAGCATATTAACATCATAAAGTGTGCCGTGAACATACATCTGTAGAATGATATACGACAATACACATTGCGACTGCTGCAAGGAAACATAAGAACCAAATCTGTCTCCAAAAACATGCACATAGAGAATGAATACGACAGTAAACATAGTCAAGATAGAGTCTCCGCTGAAGATGATAAACAACTCCCGAAGATACATAACATAGAACCAAGATAACATCCACACAGGTGATCGAACCAAGGAGTGAAGACCACAGTCCAGCATAGCAAACATACTCTGAGAAAACTGTAAGGATCATTGCAGGTATGAGATGATTTCTCTTGCAGCTACCAGAACATTAACATTAATGAATATCGGGCTACATTGTCGGAGTCCAGTAAGTGATAAAATTTTTCTTTTTTTTGTGAAACTGACTCATGCTTCTTGAGGAATGTGTTCCTTTATTTCAAGTATCAGATGGTGAATTCTCTTGGAACCTTTTGGGATTATTTCCATTTTTTTGTGTACCATTTTATAATTAAAATTGGGAAACTTTCTCATTCAATATACACGAGGGAACACTAGTATAATCAAAATGTTGTTCGAACTTTAGGGTATCAAATAATAATTTTTCTTAGATGTAAGTTTATAGGGTTTCTATAGGGTTCCATCCCTTCCATAGAACAAAAAATATGATAGAAACAATATCAAACTGCATCAACAACCTTCTTTGGCATGGCAGTGGAAAGCAAGTAAACAGCTAAACTATATATACTGCACCATACCCCAAACATAAACTTTACATCCGCAACATCTATGCTAAGCCCACTCAAGGAGAGAAAGACCTGTCATAAAATGAGCTTACACCATATTAAAACCAGCCAACCCTATAAAGTAGAGATGTCATCAACTATCATGTAACCAATCGCTTGCAGGGAAAAGAGTTACGGATTAAAACTCTGCATGATCCCAGCTCTCCACGCCAGCAGCTGTGGGCAGGGCCTTCTCCATGCCAGCAGCCATGGGCAGGGCCTTCCAACATTTATACGCCCTCAAAGAAACCCCTATACCAAAGACATTCACCATCTCATTGGCAAGACTTGAGGACCAACTACATTTTCTATACCTGCAATTTTTTTATGTTTCAGTATCTTTGCCTAACATGGGGCCTTAGCGGTCTTCCCATTTTATGTGGTCATGCGGCTTACCCCAATCATGAAACCATTGCTTCCACTGAAGCACAGTCTTGTAAAGTGACCCCATAATTCACTAAGAAGTCTGCCGCCACATTTTGCTCCCTATATATATGAGCAAAGGAGATATGAGAAAATTTGGTTTGAAGCTCAGTATCTCTTATTGATTGCTTGGATCACAATTTTAGAATCTCTTCCAAATCTATCTATCGATATCCACTTACCAATGTTACCTTTAATCCTGCCACAATAGCCTCCCATTCCTCCTCATTGTTAGACTAACTCCAAGATGCTTTGCCCCCTCCATTTTCAGCTGACCATGCTTATCCTTGAGAATGTAGCCTATGCCAACCAAACTTAGGTTCCCCTTTGCAGCACCATAAAATTTAGTTTAGAATCTGAGGAAGGAGGATGCCATTTATCCTTTTTAGATATAGAAGTGTCCTCATTAGTAACACTAGGATCCTAATGTTTGCTATTACCTTTCATTTTGGCTATTATCCCTTGAACAAGTGATCAAGGAACAGGAAAAACCTAGAAAATTACTAACAATCTTTGCCTTTCTTTTTGTTTCTCCTTATGATTTAGTTAGTCAAATTCTTACGTGAATTTGGTTTATCTAGAATCTTTTTAAATAAAAAACATTGCAATGTGGAAGCATGTAATTGTTATTTTGCTTTTATGCTTTTTTTCCTTGAACTGCTTACCTTACCAATTTTAAACTTGGCCAGTAAAAGCTAATTGTGCTAAAAACCTATAAATACTCGTGAAGTTTCATTAATTCCATGGTATATGTTTATCTTTGTTGTAATTTTTATTTAAGGAAAATTAGTGTTCCATGAGGATGCATCCCCTTTTGAAAACCAAACATTTATGGGATGTGGACAAGATGTGGGGACTTTGGGGAAATTTTCCCCCATCTTACTACTCCTGCTATCGCTTGTTAGAGGATGTCTTTCTTAAAGAGGGGACATTTTTGGGATGTCCCTAGGACCTTGTTGCATCTCTTGAGCACATTAGTGATGCTTAGGCGTCCCTCCTATTAGTTAAAGCAAAAATGTTTTTTTAAAAGAATTAGATTGTTTTTGAATCTTCATATTTGTAACCCTAACCCTAATGACCTATAGGTCCACCCACACCCTATGTAACAAAAAATTGTGAATAGACATCTAAGCCCCCACCCCAAATCACTCCCAAGTTTCAACATAAAAACTGGAAGTTGCAACAATGATCTACAAGAATGAGAGCAACAAGAGATTGAGAACATTTGCCAAGTCTTCATTGGTGAGTGAGGGCATTAGGAAGAGTGAGACTAAAAGCAAGTGTGAAGTCTTTATCAAACAACTGTTGAATCACTGCATTCTGCAAGCCTCAAAATAAGCTTTGGCTCCTCATACTTGATTCTAAATTTGAAACATTAATTATCTTATGACAATTTTTATCATTTTTGTTTGTTTGTTTTCAATTTATTAACTAATTTAGGTGTTTACAATTTTGTTTTACAAATGGAATAAATAATTAGTAATTATGTCATAATTTTAAAAACTTTTAGTTTTAACTTCACAATTATGTTAGTTTATAATTTTGTAAGAGTAGTATTTACTATTTAGTGTTTAAAGTTATTTATTAAATATTTTTTTTACAAATTTACGTAAACATAATAATTTGATCAAAATTTAAAATTTTAAAGTCAAATTAGGATTTTGTCTTTTGTGTATCCTTTGCTTTTGTACTTTGTTTGATGAAGGCTGAAGAACAAGGATTTATATATTGTGTAGCCTTTGCTTCTATGCTTTGTGCGACTTAAAGTAAGAAAAAAAAAGCAGTGTTACACCGGTACGGGGGTACGGGGGGATGCCGGGACGAGTTTTGGGTACGCGAAAAAAAAGGGCCTCAATTTCGGTACGGCGGGGGTACGGCGGGGGGACGACGGCGGGGGGACGAGGGGGGGGGAGGGGCCAGGGGGGCTGCAG
>MU227618.1:2696551-2728094 GCA_018584345.1 Thuja plicata | reverse complement strand
GGGGGGGGGGGGTGCAACTAGATCTATTGGTAGTGTTGCTTATAGTTTCCCTAACAAGTTATTAGAAAACTTTGTCAAGGGTCCCCCCTTTAAGGCAATTGCAAGCAAAGTGCAAGCAAAACTCAGGTCAATATGGGGCACTAGGTTGTGGAGATGTCATTTTTGTTACTTGAATTTCAAGGCAGCATTACAAGAGTTAATGTACACCTTCTTAATAGCCCAAACAAAGGTGTAGGAACATGCAAGGCATTGTCACTTTTTTTTTGTTTAAGTGCCTGGTAAAATTTTTAACGTGATTGGTGAAGCTGGCACGACACGCCCCCCCGGGTCCATGTGAAGCACTTTTGACCTGGAGCTATGAACCATTGAGGTCACAAATGGGGGACCTCATTTTCTTTATTACAAGGATGGGGCCTAAAGCTGTGAGCACATTGGATCAGGGAAGGCACACGCCTACGATCGCAATGGCCCAGTAGGGGTTTGAACCAGGTTGGGGACAACAACAACACCACCACTTAACCAACACACTAAGTGGTGAACCCCACAAAGCATTGTCACTTGAAAAAAAAGCATTGAAATAAATAAATTGCGTGCCTTGCCATTGAGGGGTCCCTCTCCTACTAGTACTAGGATTGCTAAGATCCACTAGTTTCTATCTGTTCTACATCTACTTTTATTTTGAGTTTAGGGGCAGTAGAGTCTAAGGGGAAACATAGAGTGATGACTAGTGATGTTGCAAACATGGTGGCATAATTATTCAGTTTGCAAAATAAAGATGAGGCAGATGCTGTCATTTACGAATTCTTCTTTGCGAATGACATTTCATTCCATGTGGTTCACTCTTGTTATTATAAGAAGGCTTTGGTAAAAATAATAAGAGTAGGATGATCATATGAGGCACTAAAGGAGACAAGATTGAGGACACCAATCTTGGATAAAAACTATTCCAAGATTGATACTCTAATGGAGAAAATGAAGGTTGCTTGGATCACTAGTGAATGCAGTATACTCATGGATGGATGGACATACATCAACCATCATCCACTTATCAACATCATTTTCATATGTACTAAGGGCCTTTACTTTCTTAGGGCTATTGATTGTTTAGGGCTTTGCAAGGATGTTGATTCTAGTTAGAAGTCCTTAGAGATGCTATTGAGGAGGTTGGGCAAGAGAATGTGATGCAAGTAGTGATAGATGTGAGATATGTGTGCAATGCTATGGGGAAATTAATTGAGGTAACCAGTATGTTCATTTGGATTGCACCGGTATTGGGTATTTGGATGAATGATCACAATATGAAAATCTTCCACGTTCCCTTTGGAGATTGCTTCATCTTTGTGTAGTTGTTTCATTTGGCAAAGCAAAGCTTGGTTATAGGAATTCACTCATCTAGGCATAATCCATTGATATCATTGTCCTTAGGAATAGCTTAGATTTCTCTAAACCCTTCAATCCCTTTTGTTATTTATGTGAAGTCAAGTTAGTGTTTCAAGTCCAGGAAGAATAGTGTAACTCCCCTTGTGACTACTAGCAAATCACATCATTAAATTGAGTTGTGTCCAACATAAGTTGCACGTACACATTGTAAACCTTGGGGATGCTTCACTTGATCACACAATTGCCATATTTTTTAGCATTTGAAGTTTCCTTGTTCAAGAGGATAGAATACTTGGTATTTTATTCTACATGTTGGAGTGGTCACAAAACTCACATTAACAGTACCCTTCTTTTCCATTTCAGGCAATTGATAAAGCCTTTGTACACAAACAAATTAACCTTATTGTTTTCTCTTTTCATTAACACTACTTTGGTGTTTGTTAAGAAAATCCTCTACTAGGAAGCATACCATAACTTCAATTGCAAAAATAAGAAAAATACACACCTTGTGGTAATTTCTCCGTTTCATTTAATTTTGAGTAGCAACTAGCAATGTGTGATTTCTGTGACGAATTCAGTTTACTTCCTTAAGAAGTTCCCTGATATTTGAGGGACACTTCCAGTAGATGAGAGGATATTGTTAATGTTTGGAACCCGAATTGCATAAAATAAAATGCTGATAAATTAGGAACACAAGAACACCAGAGACATAGAGATTTACCTTGGAAAAACCCTCCTACTCTAGGGAAAAACCCAGCCACACCAAAATATATCCTTTATTGAATAATCACAAATACAAAGCTTCACAAGCTAAGTCAGATGAATGACTTCTTCACATAGTTTGTGATCACATGATAGACATTTACAGAATAAGAACTGCTCTTCAATATAATAATGGCACTTTTGTGAATCATCCAAATCACACCCAAAATACGATAATAAAGCTCATAATATTATATCGCTGAGCAATCCTCCATATACTGTCTCTGACTTACTAATCAAAATAACCTCACAATACATATGACAACAAATTCAATGCTATAGCAAGCACTCTCCTCTTCAAACACAGTGACGATACAATAAATAAAGAGTAACTCCAATAGTCATGCGATGTCTTTTTAGATACCACGTGATGACCTTCTAATTTCCAGCAGTTACGCAAAGATGAACCTTTTGTATGCTCAACAACCACGCAAGATAAGTGTGACACTTAGGCTTTTGTCTGCCACCGCACAAAATGGCTCTTCAAATTCAAACTGTTATGCCAGCATGTGACCTTTCAGTTGCTGACGGCAATGACTATTCACAGTCTCCAAAAGACGCAACTCTTGATTGTCAAACATCACGCAAGGTAAGGAAAAATCTCTCCTGCAGCTACAAACTCTAACACTCCCTCATAGCAAAGGAGAAATTTTTTCCAGATTTCATGTCATTGAGTCTCTCAACATGACAAACACAATGGCTACACCCATATGTGTCAACAACAAAACTTTATCACGGATTCTCTCAATGTGATATCGTCATCTCAACATGACGTTCACCATAGCTACTCCCAGAGGGTGAAAGAACAGAAAACTAAGTCATGGATTCTCTCACATGACATCCACCATGGCTATTGGAAGAGGGTGGAACCACCATAGCTACTCCTAGAGGGTGGAACAAGGGCTTTCATCTCAAACTTCTTTTGCAAAGAAGAATGTATTAATAAGGGATTGCACCTCAAACTTCTCCCTCACGGAGAAGAACTCATTAACAAGGGATTGCACCTCGAACTTCTCCCTCACGGAGAAGAACTCATTAAAGCACATGAAGATCTTCTGAATGGCGAGACTCCCTCTCAGCAGAGACTCCCTCTCAACAGGGGCAGCATACTCACAACTTGAATATCACAATAAATTAATTGACTCCAATGATTGACCAAGCAAGGAGCTTTTGCAGTCACTCTGCTACACGAGCTTGCTGATCCTCTGCAAAGGATTTGGCACTCTCCCTCTGCCACACAAGCTCCCTCTGAATATCATTTCTTCCTCTTCGAAGAAACTAATCATAATGACAATCTGTAGAGGATCTTCCTCTATAATGAAGTTATGTGTCACCAATTCAGTCCCATGGCTGCAAGTAGCGTCCCCATGTTCATTTCTACAGCCTGCATGACTTTGCATGTAATCTCTCATCATCCCGTTGCTTCTCAATCTGTTCTGCAACCAAGAGAGATTAATAATAGTTCATAGAATCAACCTATCATGAAGAGAAATATACAGATCAATGCTAAAAGCATACACTATTCCTAGTGTTATAACATGAATTAATATTAACTTCATAAAAAAATCATGATCAACAATCATAAAATACTTATCTCTTTATTGCCTAAATTTCCTCTCAATCCATCAATAGATCTTTCGCCATCACAAAATTATAGTGCAGGCAGAGAGTGAAAAATTCGAACACCAGCACATCTGCTATCCTCATAGACATGAATGTCAAACATGTAAGCATAGACGGGCATGATCGCATCCTCCCCGTTGAAAAAATGGAAGCTTTGGACAAGGTTGCATGAGAAGCCTTGATAGCTGAGATTGTAACACCCACAACAAACATCGAACAACATATTTGACACCCATTAGTCATCAAGATTCTTCTAGAATCCAATTATCCTATTCTGGTTCAAGATCTTTATGTAGACCCGCTCTGATACCATGTTAATGTTTTGAACCAGAATTGCATAAAATAAAATGCTGATAGATTAGGAACACAAGAACACCAGAGAGAGATTTACCCTGGGAAAACCCTCCTACTTGAGGGAAAAACCCAGCCACACCAAAATATATCCTTTATTGAATAATCACAAATACAAAGCTTCACAAGCTAAGTCAGATGAATGACTTCTTCACATAGTCTGTGATCACATGACAGACATTTACAGAATAAGAACTGCTCTTCAGTATAATAATGGCACTTTTGTGAATCATCCAAATCACACCCAAAATACGATAATAAAGCTCAGAATATTATATCGCTGAGCAATCCTCCATAAACTGTCTCTGACTTACTAATCAAAATAACCTCACAATACATACGGCAGAAAATTCAATGCTACAGCAAGCACTCTCCTCTTCAAACACAGTGACGATACAATAAATAAAGAGTAACTCCAATAGTCATGCGATGTCTTTTTAGATCCCATGCGATGACCTTCTAATTTCCAGCAGTTACGCAAAGATGAACCTTTTGTATGCTCAACAGCCACGCAGGATAAGTGTGACACTTAGGCTTCTGTCTGCCTCCGCACAAAATGGCTATTCAAATTCCAACTGTTATGCCAGCATGTGACCTTTCAGTTGCTGACGGTAATGACTATTCGCAGTCTCCAAAAGACGCAACTCTTGATTGTCAAACATCACACAAGGTAAGGAAAAATCTCTCCTGCAGCTACAAACTCTAACAAATATGTCATCTGAAGTCTCCTGATGCCTGGAGATATTCCCATACAATATCTGACAAGAGCACATTTCTGACACGGAAGACAAATACTGCGAGTCAGAGAACAAATTTCCATGTAACTTTAGTATGTTTCTACAAAAGAGTTAGGACTCTCAGATTGTGTCCAAGACTTGTAATAATTGGGATAGGGTCTAGTGAACCTTCAAAGAGAAGCTCAGTATAGTTCTTAGCCAATGAAAATAAAGTGACATTTCTGTTTGACACTACAACTAGACAAGGAAAAGAGATTAATTCTATAATCCAACAAAACTGCTCCAAGGAAATTGACTGTTGCCGTCCAATATAGCTAGTAAATATCTCTTTTAGGCAGCAGAGCTAGCAAAAAATAAACAATTGCATGCATCCATTAAAGGAAAATAAAGGATTATACAAGACCAGGAAGTGCATTGAAGGAAAAGAGACGAGACTATTTATTTTTACTAAACCATCCAATACTTTTATCCATGTGGCATGGGTTGTTATATAGAACTAGTTCATAACTATCACTAGGAGCTGTCTTATAGAAGAGGGACACCTTTTAAATACACACATTTCAAAGAGGTGTATGAGTCGATTTTTTATATGCTACAATGATTCCCCTTTTTCCTAATAAAAATCTTAAACTACGGTGATTGTGATGGCTTAAGCCTTAAACAATGGTTGACCTCTATGCATTAGGACTTGTTTCTAATTGTTGGCATTATGTGTTTTTACAACTTTGTGTATGCTCATCTTATCAATATTGTATTTGGCTTGACCCCTAAAATTATTAAAAATAGACCCAGACAGTAACATTTTAGAAATAGACACCATGAACTCATCTAGTGTACAAATTGAGGCTATGATTGTTGAGCATTGTTGTCATGTATTTTACATTTTTTTTGCAGGTATCTAACTGATAATCCATTTTAATTGGGTTCCCTTGTTGAATAAATTATAATACTTTTTTGTGAAACGTTTCAGTGTTCAATAAACAGATTTCCTTAAGTTTGTTCAAATCTTACTTTTGATTAAATGGGTTTAAAACTTTAATGTAATTTTTGTATAGAATTTGTGGCAATTAAATTAATTGTAAAGTTAAATCATGCATTTGATTTAGCATTCTCTATATGACAGGTTTTCTCAAGTTCATGATTTTGACAAACCTAATGATGAGCGTGCTCTGCGGCTAATGAATGAATGTGCAATAGATATGCTCATGGAATTTCCAGACATTGTATTTGCATATGGTGTGAGTGACGAGTATAGGTATGCTATAAATTACAATGAAAGTGAAATGTGTATTTGTGACAAGCTTCAAATCTATGGACAACATGCCATCCTAACAATTTTATTGATGCAATATGCTGCAGTTTTGTTATAAAGAGGACAAGTACCTTTTATCAAAGACGTGCCAGGTTCTTGCAAAATTACTTTCAACTTACATTTCTTGAATTTATCTTATCTTACATCTATAAGTGTAAAATATCAAAGCTTCTATCAGGGCTGCTCCCAAAGCCAATGCTATTAAATTAAAATTCTAGTTCTGTACATGTTATTTTTCAGTTCCAGGGGAAAATGAATTTGTGAGCAACTCAACTTGTCTTTAATATTTCATCCAGAGAGGCTTTATTTACAGTGTACTATCGTTTTAACTTTGCAGTAAGATAGTATCACTTACTGTCTCATTCTTTTCCTCTACATATGTTATGAAATGGTCCAAGTTTTTCCCACACAAGGACCTGCAGTATCCACCTTCTTTTGATGGACGAGTTGTGTGTTATCCATCAAGCTCAATTCTCCGAGATTATCTTGCCTGGCGTCAAGTAGATTGTAAGTTATCTAAGTGACTCTGCTAGTTTTGTATGGCCTTCACTTATGTATAGTTTGTTGTACCTGACAAATTTAAGTGAAGGAATTACATTATCTATTTGCTTTGTAAATAATTTTAGAGGAAATGCCATGTGTTTTCTTACAGATTCAAGGTGCAGGATTATTTGTGCCGTTCTTATATTCATTCAAATTTGAAAAGTATCACTTAGCTATTGCTCACATTGAAAAGTTGGTTGCCGACCCAACTGCAAATGCACATTTGTATTTAAGGGAGAAATGAGATTTTTAATTTAGAAGTTCACTTCATAGTCTGTCAGACATGAAACAAACTTCTGAAATGGATAAATGCAGCAATGGCCTTCTATGCCATCTGTTGTGTTATATCTGTAGAGCAAAGTGACAAATGCCCTGTTTCCTGATTGAGTGAAAAATGAATCATTGGGTTGAACCTTTATTGTGCTTTAGAGTGGGATTAGAGTGTGAAAGGGATTGCTCACTTGTGTGCAAATGGGGGCTATTTAATCCATACTACTATTCTATGACTGACAAAACTACTATCCTATGAGTGAGCAAAAAATGATTTCTAAACCTTCATAAGTGGCATCATACTTGTCTATATTTTAGACCTCGTTTGCAAGTTTGTTTACAAAGAATATGAGGAGAGTTAGCCATCTGTCAATAAGATGAAACTGAAAAAATATTATTTTCAAGAGAATAGAATATATTTTAGATGCATCAGAAATGTAACTGAGGTTTGTAGTTCCCATGCTTAAGGAGGTTTCAATACAAGAGATAGAAATGCACTAAATATTGAAGAGATATGAGCTTGATGGCAGTGAAGGAAAAAATGATATTTGAACTTAAAACAATATTTTTTGTGATATGTATACATGTTCTATGAAGCTGTTATGTTATAGAAGTGCAAAATTATTTGCAAGGAAAAACTACTAGTCCCACAATTGAGAAAAAAAACAAGTTCTATTGGAGTAGCAAATTGCAAATATGCACTTGTAGCCAATGGAACATGCTGCTATTAAGAATATGCTAATCATGAAAGAAAAGCTGATATAAATAACACATATCAAATGTTTTGTAAAAGTTGACAACATCAAGCAATTGGTGGCCATAGTGAATAATATTTCCACTTGGGCATCCATTGTTGATGGCTGGACCAAGTCAGACTTCCACCTGGACTTTAAAAAATTGGCTCAAGTAATGTAAATCTTCAGCCAAGTTGATTTAGATACACTTTTTCTCTGGCTTGACTACTCATATCTTCTACCCAACATGTGATCGATAGATGTTGCGCTTTTGAAGTGGTCTAACCATCATATATCTCTGCCAAGCTTGAAAAAGTGGCTTAACTGATCAAGATTTCTGCCCATCATTTGGAAACTTACACCAAGTGGGTTAATGTTCTGCTTCATATAAACTGGGTGCACTTTTTGAGTTTCTAAGCCACTAAAATTTTCCGCCCTCTGGCAAAAAATGGCTCAAGTACCATAAAGCTCCAAATGAACTTATTAAATTGGCACAAGTGATGGATAATTCTGCCCTTTCGTCCATGCTCATCCTTGTTTAGCTCTCTCTATTGTGTTTGTTTGGTCTCCTAGGACAACTTGGAAACCATCTTATTAATAAGACTTCACGGTTTCCTGATATCTTTTTCTTCTATAAAACATATAAGCACAACTACCTTCACTAACCTCTATTAGGTATTGGTGTGCAAGGATTGCCACTCCTTGACCACAAAAGTACTTATCTGCTTTAGTATGATTGGTTCAACTTTCAAGAATGGGGACATTACAGTGTCCCCTCCTTGAAAATGCTCATCCGCAAGCATTCTTAACTTGCTTCCTCCTTGATCAATTTGGTAGTTGAAGCACCGACGGGTACTTCAATCCTTCTTCCTTATGACTTCCACATAGAAAGGAGTAGATGTGGCCTTCTGTAGAACTTACTAAGTATGTCACTAAATATTCCCTTGATGCCTTTTTTGAACCTTTTGAGATGTTTGATTTGTGTGGTTAAGGTAGAAACTCGATATCAAAAGTTTCTTGGCTATAAATAGGGATCCCTTGTGAGGTAACACGTATACTATTTATAAAATTGTGGTTAGATCCGCTATCAAGGAGAATGATTATGTCTTTGCCTTGCATGATTCCTTTGACTCGGGATGTATTTTGTTAGATCCATCCAATGTGGTGGTTCCCTTCTGAGATGGATTTGGGATCCCGGGATCATCTACGATTTTAGTTTTGTTAGCATACTGAACTTGGGGCTAAATTGGAATTGCTTGAGGACAAACAATTTTGGGAAGGGCAGACCGTAATGTCCCCTTTCTAGTACTTATAGCATGATGATGTCGTTAGCCTATTTCCCCTGGTCCTGTAGGCTAACCATGACATTTAAGGGACTTAGAGGCCATTTGGCCTAGGTAGTTTTAGTTGCAGATCATTATGAGGTGTTTAGAGGCAGTTTTGGGCACACTTACTATTTATAGTAAGTCATTCCTGGCGTGATTGGGACCTCCAATGGCAGTGGCATGTCGATGGTAAATGTTTAATATCGACAAAAGATTTATTTATCATTGATATAATTTATTATGCATTAATAAAGATAGTTTATAAAGTTAAATTTAAATATTTAACTTTATTAATGTTAAGTCTATAGTTGTGGGAAATATTAAATTAAAAGTTCCCCTTTATTTTATAATACATTGGAGACAAAAAGGTGTTTGGGGACTTAAGTTGAAGGAGAATTATGTTAAATGACATGGGGAATATTAAAGAAAAAAACAATCGCTATAAAATACGGGGAAAAAACAATCGTGAGAAAATAAGGGGGAAAGAGCAAAATTCCGAAAAAAAAGGAAAGGGCAAAAAAGTGATTTTGTTTATCCCACATTGACAAGGTGCGTGAATGAGCTCTTATGAGAGCGTTATAAAAGAGATTGAAGAGCTCTCTTTCAGCATGCTTGTAAAATATATGAAATTGAGAAATTGTCTGGAGATTCAGTCTTTAAGGGCTTGGAGGACGAAATCCCTCTTCGTTGACATTCTCTTCGCTGTTGAAAGATATAGTCAGGAGGATTTGTGTTTGAGCTGCAAGGTAAATCATATTTGTGATTGCTATTACATTCATTTGCCATTAAGTAGTTGCTAGGAAGGGTTTGATAGGAGAAGCCGAGGGTATGCTAATAACTATCTTGCTGTTAATGAACTGCTAAGACAAAATACATCATTCTTGGAAAGAATAAAACAAGCCGTACATGCTAGATACAATTGTGATGGCCCTCAATTAAAATTGTACTTCTAACCAAAGAATTGAATATTAACACTAATTATTGAATTAATAACATATATATATATATATATTTAAATTTAATAGTTGATAAATGTCAACCATGATTAATATATTTATAATAATATATTATATTATTAAATAATTAATATATTAAATTATAAAACAATTAATATACTAAATTACTAAACAATTAATATATTAATGCACTGATATATTATATTATTAATTAATATATTATATATTAATAATAATAATATTAATAAGCATATTAAAATACTAATATATATTAATATTAATATACTATATTATTAATTAATAATGATAATAATAATAATAATAATATTAATATTAACATATTATATTATTAATTAATAATAACAATATTAATATTAATATATATAACATTATATATATATTAATTAATAATAATAATAATATTACTATTATTAATAGTAATAATAATATATCTTGCTGTTAATTTAAGTGACTGGGTCGCGGTCCCTTAGGACTGCGACTGCAAGTCGCAGCCTAAGGACGCGACTCCCTGTCGCCACCCATGGGGAGGGAGGTGATTGCCCTCACTCACGGGGTAAAAAGATTCCCCCCCCTGTATAAATAAAGGGAGGAATAGGAGTTATAAGGGGGGAAAGGAATAGAGAAAAATGAAGGAAAACTGGAGCCTTGGGAGACAGAAAAGAAGTCGACAGGGATTCGACGGATATAGTGGTATATATACTATTATTTGAATTTCTTGATTAATTAATAATATATATATATATATATATATATTTCCATGTTCATTTATGTTTACGTATGTATTTTAAATATATATATCAATGGAGGCATACCAGTGGATAATTCAAGAAATCTTAAGTCAAAGCATTATTTTGTAATATTGATTTCTTTATGAATTAAAACTTAATTTGATTACTTTAATCTAAAATTGTACATTTATATAAATATTGATATTGGATACCATATAGAATGAATCTTGTATTCATTAGAGATGGGATTCCTAAAATGATGATAGTGGATACCATAAAGAATGAATTTTATATTCATTAGAGATGGGATTCCTAAACAATGGCAATTCGAGGTTGGCATAGCCCCGTTGCCCAAATGAGATGAATTGGCAATTCAAGATTGTTATAGTCCCGTTACCAATGACAATTCGAGATTGGTATAGCCCCATTGCTCAAATGAGATGAATTGACAATTTGAGATTGTTATAGTCCCGTTGCCAATGACAATTCGAGGTTGGTATAGCCCCGTTGCCAATTTGAGATTGTTATAATCTCGTGTAGGCAGTATATATACTGATAGCCATTCATATGAATATGCGTAGGCTTGGATAACAGCGTCTGTTTCCAAGAGAACCTAGAAGCAGTGCTCTATGGAAAGATGGCTGATAGCTCGATGACTTAGAGTGGATCTTATATCCCTTAAGCCGATAATCGGGAATTCTGTGAAGCCCGACCTAGAGGCAATTCCTAGGGTCAAATTCCCCTTACTAACTTAGAATAGAGTGTCATATAAATATTGAATAATATTTTGTACTAACGTCGGTTTTGCAGGGAATTATATAAGGAGAATATTTAGGGACATTAGAGTGGTATCAGAGCATTGATCTTGCCATCCTGTGGATTCGGTTCATGAAAACCTATCAACGCACGAGGGGAAAGAAAGCGATGGCAAAACAACTACTACAAGAGTTAAGAAACTTCATGGAACAAACCAATGAAAGGTTCGAAAGAACCAACCAATTGATACTCCAAGCCATCCAAGGCATGAACAAAAGCAATCATAATGAAAGACCCAATCCCAATCCTAGGAGAAATACTCACCCCAATAATTTTGAAAAATGAACATTCAATTCAAGATTCCACCATGAAACCCACTATACCATCCTTTCTCCCAAGAGAAGAATCGGTTGTCGACGGAGAACCATCCACCCATATAGTGGAAGATATTGCCTGAATGTATGCTAATTAAGAACCAGAGGTACAAGGAGTTATCTTATTTAAAGATTACTATGAAACGAAAACTATGGCAAGCCATAGTGGGAGAAGAAATCATGGGGAAAGAGACATTAAAACCAAAATAGGTAAAATGTCCCTACCATACTTCGATAGGACAGGGAACAAAACTGCTCAAGCTTGGGCTCAAAAATTAAACATTTACCTTTCCCTTAGCTCTATGACTGAAGAAAATGCCATTAAATTTGCCATAATGCATTTGACCGGGGAAGCCCACAATTGGTGGCACCATGGCAACATCACTCTTGGGCATAAAGGTATTAACACCTATAGTGAGTTCACACAAAAGCTCATTAGAGGATTCTACCAAAGGGAACCAGAATGGTACTTTCAAGAATTAACCCATCTCAGGCAAACGGGAACTATTGAAGAATTTGCCAACAAATTTCAAAGTCTATTAGTCATGTTTCCCTACATATCCCAAAAGAGGTGGGTATATATGTTCATCGAAGGGCTTAAAGAACACATCAGGATAAGGGTAAAACCCTTCGAACCCCAAACCCTTGAAGAAGCCATCAGGAAGGCAAGAATGATAGAATATGATGCACCTAAAGAAAACCCCCAAAACTTCACCCATCAGAATGAAAGGACCAAAGAGGAGCATACAGAAAGGCCCTGTTATCTATGCAATGAACCATGGAGCAAGGATCACCAATGCCCAAAGAGAGGAGAATTACTCGAAAAAAAACTGTGCTTTAGATGTAAGGCACCTTGGAGTCGTGATCATCGATGTAAAAGGGGACAAATGAATCAAATAGAAGAAGTCCATGAAGATGAAACTCCAAACAAGAGGGCAACTGGCCCCAAAACCGGAAATTATTTTTGACACTCGGGAAAAGATACTAAGAAATAAGTCTATCACCGAATATGTAACCAATGGGGAAACCTATCGAAAGGAATCTCACATGGGAGAAAGAAGAAGCCCATAAGATGCTTGAGGACAAGCAAATTTGAGACGAAGGGACTGTGATGGCCCTCAATTAAAATCGTACTTCTAACCAAAGAATTGGATATTAACACTAATTAATGAATTAATAATAATTTATATATATTTAAATTTAATAGTTGATAAATATCAACCATGATTAATATATTTATAATAATATATTATATTATTAAATAATTAATAATTTAAATTATAAAACAATTAATATACTAAATTACTAAACAATTAATATATTAATGCACTGATATGTTATATTATTAATTAATATATTATATATTAATAATAATAATAATAATATTAATATTAATAAGTATATTAAAATACTAATATATATTAATATTAATATACTATATTATTAATTAATAATGATAATAATATTAATATGAATGTTAACATATTATATTATTAATTAATAATAATAATAATAATATTAATATATATAACTATATACATATTAACTAATAATAATAATAATAATAATATTATTATTATTAATACTAATAATAATAATGATATTATTATTAATAGTAATAATAATATAAATAATAATATATCTTGCTTTTAATTTAAGTGACTAGGTCCCGGTCCCTTAGGACTGTGGCTGCAGTCGCAGCCTAAGGACGCGATTCCTTGTCGCCACCCATGGGGAGGGAGGTGATTGCCCTCACCCATGGGGTAAAAAGATCCCCCCCCGTATAAATAAAGGGAGGAATAGGAGTTATAAGGGGGGGAAAGGAATAGAGAAAAATGAAGGAAAACCGAAGCCTTGGGAAACAAAAAAGAAGTCGACAGGGATTCGACGGATATATTGGTATATATACTATTATTTGAATTTCTTAGTTAATTTTATTTTATATATATATATATATATATATATTTCCATGTTCATTTATATATATATATATATATATATATATATATACATATATATATATACATATATATATCAATGGAGGCATACCAGTGGATAATTCAAGAAATACCATATAGAATGAATCTTGTATTCATTAGAGATGAGATTCCTAAAATGATGTTAGTGGATACCATATAGAATGAATTTTATATTCATTAGAGATGGGATTCCTAAACAATGGCAATTTGAGGTTGGTATAGCCCCGTTCCCAATTTGAGATGAATTGGCAATTCGAGATTGTTATAGTCCTGTTGCCAATGGCAATTTGAGGTTGGTATAGCCCCATTGCCTAAATGAGATGAATTGACAATTTGAGATTGTTATAGTCCCGTTGCCAATGGCAATTCGAGGTTGGTATAGCTCCGTTGCCAATTTGAGATTGTTATAATCTCGTGTAGGCAGTATATATACTGATAGCCAGTCATATGCATATGCGTAGGCTTGGATAACGGTGTCCGTTTCCAAGACAACCTAGAAGCAGTGCTCTATGGAAGGATGGCCGATAGCCCGATGGCTTAGGGTGGATCTTATATCCCTCAAGCCGATAATCGGGAATTCTGTGAAGCCCGACCTAGAGGCAGTTCCTAGGGTCAAATTCCCCGTACTAACTTAGAATAGAGTAAGTGTCATATAAATATTGAATAATATTTTGTACTAACGTTGGTTTTGCAGGGAAATATATAAGGAGAATAATTAGGGACATTAAGGGCAGCATCAACTGAGGAAGGGTTTTAAGGGCCGAACCAGGCTGAGACTCCCTCCTACAGTATCGTTTCAGGTCTGCAGCCTTAAATACACATTCAAATCAGACTGGAATAATCCTAAACTAGTCCGTACAAGTTAGGAAGAGCCAAAGAAGGGTGTCATACAGATTGGTGGCTAGCTTGGAGTGTTGTACATGTCTATTTCTGGTCGTACCAGGTTTGCAACTAAGTGCTGGGCAGCATTTATGGTAGGCATTACCTGTATTAACATTGTTTAAGCAATACTAAACAAGAATATTGCATCTTTGACTGAGTATACCTGAAAGCACTACAACTTGAAAGCACTACAATGGTATTGTTTATCCGCATTGGAATATTAAGTTAAATCTGAATCTTGCATCGTGAGCATCAAAGTGCGAATTGAAGCTGTTCTATATTGGTTTAGTAGATGCAATATTGTATTTATTGTTAGATTGGCTTGTTATTTTGTTATCATTGCAAAACATCTCAACAAAAAAAAAAAGATTGCAACTAGGGCTGCCCCTTATAACTATGGGTTTTGAATGGGCAGATTTGTAGAAGAGCAGAACATACAGCAAAAGAGTGAATATATAATGAAGGGCAAATCAGATCTAATAAATACAAATTTGTTTCTGCTATGGGCCAACCTGCTACCTTTGCTTTCATTAATTCTAAAGATTTTTTTGGGTGGGCCGACTTATGTCTTCTTAATGGACGATATTTCGAATCTGTAGAAATAAAAAAAGGGAGAATATATTGCTAGGGACAACCTTGGAGAAATTAAGTAAATTGCAAATTAATTTATTTTTTGAGGGCCTTCTATGTGGGCCAACCTCCCAAAAGCTAGCGCCCATTTTTGATGCAAAGAAAAATAAATATAAATAATATTCTGCACTGGCTGACCTGTTAGGAAGTTTTTAAATTATAAAATCTTTATTATGTTGGCCGACCTAATTTGACGAGTTGCAATTATTTGTGAAGGGGCCCCTTTTGGAAGGTATACAGAGAGGAGGTTTGGAGTTAATTTGATATCCATTCATTGAAATTATTTCCTATTAGGAGCAGAGATATAGAGCAGAAAAGGAGCAGATTTATGAAGAAAATTCAGACATATCTGTGAGTAGATTTATGAGGTTAAATCAATCTCATCTTGAGGGCAAATTCATGCAAGTTATGTATGGTGTGAAGATTGAAGCAGACTTAGTGCATACTTTTGGGAAGCTATAGTTCGGATTTGTAAGTAATTTTTGAAGAGTATATTGCAGATCTGAGTGGAAGGTTAAGAGCTGAAAGGGCAAGGCAGATTTGTGGGCAGATCTTGTTGAAGACTTTGAAGTGATCTAGGGCAGATTGAACAACTTTATAATCATTTTAGTTTTCTAAGTTTGGTGCCTTCTACTTTGCAAGTGCAAGAGTTTGGAGTCTCTCACTCAAAAAGTTCGGTTACTCTTGCTGATTTGGTGCTCAATGGAAGGGATTGGTGTCTCCTGTGGGGTGGTGCCTACAAAATTGAAAGAAGTTATCTATAAAACCAATATTTTGCCGTGGTTTCCTCTTGGAAGGGTTTCCACGTAAAATCGTGTGTGCATCTTGTGTTCAATTTTGCTAGATCTTGCTTGTGGTGATGTTTTGATTATTGCTTATGATTGCTAAAGTTATAAATTGAAAAGATTTTTCTTATACTGATTCACACCCCTCTCAATATTAGTGTGCGTTTTCTTCAAAGCTGACCAAAGAAGTGGTGTATGAAACTGTGTATTGGGAGGACAGTGATGTGTGAAGAGAGTAAAAACCCATGAGGAGTATCAGAGGAATGTGAAGATGCAGAGAATAATTGCATTAAGCTAATCTACACTTCGGGGATTCTTTTAATCTGCAACATGCATCCATATTCCAACATATACTTTCGATTCAAGCATCTATTTCATGAGATGACATGAAGGGTAGTGATAGTAATAAAACAAACATTACAAGGGAATCCACCCATAAAACAGAGCATGTATACCATTAGAGTTTATTCTGCAAAATTTGTAGACTAGGGGATAAACATTCTAGATTTGCTGTCCCCCAGTGGAAGTGACATGTTCAACACGGTAGTTAATGTATTTTCTTCTATATCGTAAGTGATCTCTTCTTCTAGGCCTAGCACCCTGTGGCTGGTAATTCTATATATATCTATGGGGGTGCTGTATATGTTTGAGGTGATACTTAAGTGGTTCTTCCTACTCTTCCTCTGAGCTCATTTAGCTCTTCCATCATGTCTTTCACAAAACACTGTTGATTTTGGAGGTTGTAAGAATTCTTAATAGCTGTTCAAACTTTGAGAGTCCAGTTCTCTCAGACCCAGATCCTTCAGCATTTTTAATGTAGGAAAGACAACTGTGAGTTTGTCGAACAGGGATTTTCTTTAAGCAGCCAGATTCTTTCCTCCATTTCATAAATAGAAAAAGAGATCATTTTTGGTATCTCCATATTTTTCTAAAAACCATTTCTCTTTTTATTGGGAGGTGTGCTTGGTGATTGTTCCTCTGGCATGTAACTGTATGAACTGTTCCAGATTTCCTTGCATATTTCTGGCATTTCTTGTGACACTACTACTCAAAGATTCTGATTTGGGTATTGAGAGGTTGTTAGTCTGAGAAGAGGCCATGGCCTCGTTTGGAAGAAAATCATTTACTTTGTGGAAGAAAGTTTTGACTTTGAATGGCTGAAATGTGATGGTCTGGATAACATAGAAGAGATATCTTAGAAATATAATTATGGCTTTGTATTGACAGCCAAGTGAAGACAGTGATGAGAATTGACATTTTGACTATTATTCACTTCAAGCATGAAATCATGTGGCTGATACTTGATAGCAATGCATCAGACTTAAAAGCTGTTGCATACATTCTAGGTTTAAAACTTATCTGTTCCTCCTCTTTTATTTTATGTTTATTAGTGTTGGGTATAATACTATAAACTCATATGATGTGTTAGTAGATTCCCAATTTCTTCTTTACCTTGGATTTACTTGTGCACAATATTCTACTACATATTTGCCTAAGAGACACACACCTGTGCATTGCTATTAACCATGATTGTCTATTTCATTGTTTACAATAATATTTAAGATATACCCTTCAGGCATCTCATTTGTGCGGTCTATGCTATTGATAAATTGACATATAAATTTGTTTCAAATGAATAATATATTTTAACCTCATAATGTTAATTGAATTTTTTTGCATATCTTCAATTGACACAACTTCTCATGAAGACATGCTTAACTTCAATTATTGATAAATGAAGGATGAATATTGATTTTTGCCATTCTACAATTTCTCATATTATTTGGCAAAGTTGTTGCAAAGAAACTAAGGGTAATGGCATAGCATATGTGTAACATGATTAATTATGGCATTTTTAAAATCTGTTCTGTTTTGCAGGCCACATAAATAATCAATATAATACCTGTTTTTGGATGTTAGTAAAGTCAGGGAAGAGCCCCAAAGATGCTCAGAACTGCTTGAAGGTATGCGTTTTGAATGGTTGATTTGAAGACAATTCTTTGCATTTTAGGTTAAGTATTATTTTTTTCTTGATTTTAGATATTGTTTTGCTTTCCAATCCCTACTTACCATGATCATTTAAGAACCCAAGGCTTGTTCATACGTATTATTGTAGAAACCATCCGAAATTTTCAAGTGATTAATTTCTGATGAGTTCATAAAGTAGGAACACCAACTTTTGAATCCTACTTTATGTACATCTGTGAATTGAATCAATGATAGAATATTTTTCCTGTACAATACTTTTGGTCTTGTCAATGCACTGGTTCTTTGACCACCCTAAGCTAACAAAGATTTCCATAAACTATCAACTCATACATTCAGATTTCTAATTTTTATTCATTTAATGTTTTGCAAGAATAAGGTCAAGAAGGAAGGACTAATTCATTGTTTTCTTTTGATGCTTGTAGATAGATGCAATAATCACCGATTAATTGACGATTTTTAAACTTATCGTAATAAGTTTTGCCCGGCAAGTAAAAAAATCGGCGATTTTTCGCAAATTAAATCGGCGATAAGTTGTTTATTTATCCCCCCGACAACATATTAGGTTTTGATGTCAAAACAAAAGCTCATTTTGCATTTTTTGAGTTATATTTTTCTGTCCAAGCCAAAAAAAACCTTCCAAGGTATCGCAAGGTGATTTGCAAAGAATTAGGTCAATTTGGAGTGGATTTGAAGAGGATTTCCAAGTGAGTTCAAACACGTCAATTTTGGGAGAAAAATGCTTCAAAAATGAAGAATACAATGGCCGTGTAAGAGGGAAAATGTGCTTAGCGGCGGGGGTGTTGCCCCAGGACTCCGCAAGGGGCAACGCTGGGGGTTGCCGCCCCTAGACCCCCAATTTGAAATTTGAAAACAAAAGAAGAAATTAAATGGGAAATCACATTTAATTAAGTTAATGTTTTATACACCCACTTTAATGAGTTCCCCTATCATCAATGTTCCCCTGTCCCCTTGTCCCCAACGGGCGGTGGAACATTTTTTTATCTCCTTTTTGTTGCATCTAGGTTTGTAGAAACTCAATAATGGCATTTCATAAGTATTCTAAATTGCTTTAGAGTCTAATGAACAAGATTTAACATCATTTTTTCTAGGTCGGAGGTTGAGCCACAACTAGCCATGCCGAGCAACGAGGCACAACCACAGTGGACTCCTAGGATTAGACCCTCTACCTCTCCCCTAATTTTTACTAGAGCTAGGAAGAGGAAGATGTAAATTGTTTTGATTTTATATTTACTTATCGTTTTACAAAGACAATTTGCTATTTTAATTTTGCTTCAAACTATCAGGTTTCCAGCCATTAGCATTCCACATGAGGATGCCATTTTATACCCAATTTACATTTAAATATATCTAGACTCAGCTTGTTTCTTTTGTTTACTCATTAGATGCATCTCCTCATTTGGATTTTTGCAAAAAAAATGCATTTCTATTTAAATTTAAGCAGTTTTTTAAGTTGCCGAGTAATCACTGATTTTTGCCATGTTTTTTTGGGCCTTGGCGAGAAGTTGCTGAGTACGAGTTTTTCAACTGAGTTATAGTATTATTACAAAAAATGTTTGTGTTGTTAACATAGTTTATACGAAGAGTTCAATAAGAAATTCATGTAAAATATGAGAAAGATGATGCTGGCTACTCTAATGTGTGCACTTTTCCTATTTGAAGTTATTATTTTTGAACTTAGCACATTTGCAGCTTTAGTATAGTAGATAACTTCAGCTGTTCCATTTTTAATTTTTGTCATCTATTATTTTGTAATAACCATCCTAGATTTTCTTTTTGAAAATACTGCTACTGGAAATGAGTTACAAGACAACTTCCTTTCCTCTTTCTTGTCAGCTAGATCCTGAATGGGCAAGGTGAGAGCATACCGTGTTCAGGATTACAACAAATTGAAAGGAAACCACTGGGAAACAAGTCAGTCAATAACAGCTTTTCAGTAGAGTGCATATGCATTACTAAATAACAAAATAAGTTTTATCTACTTATTCAGTGTGAAAGCTTATATGCTTTTCCACTTATTCAGGGAGAAAGCTTATAAAGTACCGGGAATCGAAACGACCTTCTTCCACTTATCCAGTGGTGAGCAAAAGGGGCACATCTACTTATTTAATGAGAAAGTTTAATACAAATTATTAATTAAGTATTTTTTCATTGTGCTACATACATCAATGATAAACAAGAGCAAACTCATTGGCCGCGCTATCATTTAGTGTTACAATAATAACACATTGAAATGGTAAATCTTCAGCGGTATAACCATCCAAAGGATTACAAATTAGATCCAATGCATAATTAACACCAAATATGAGAAATAGTTGTTGATATAAGTGCTCATGTAAAACAGAATTGTGACACCCCATAATAGTGTCAAATAACATGTAGTCAATCACCCATCTATGAAATAAGAATGTGATACCTTCACTATATGAATGGCAAGGGTGGTGCAGTGTATGCCCCTTTTTTGGGATTGCCCTAGAATCTCAAATTCCATTAAAATAAGAATTGTAAGATGGTTAGAGATATAACTTTACCACTTAAAATACCTTTTAACAAGGTACATCCTGATTTAGGTCCTGCAATCACCAAATAAGGAACAAACCATATATATATATATACAAACTGAATATATTGTTAGTGTAATTTAATTTGCCTATATAGTTATGGATTCTCACAATAATTCCTCCATATGGGCTATCCTTCACAAATAGTGCCTTTGTATGATGTAACCCATGCCCATTCCATCGTAGGCCTTATCTAGTGCCTTAGTATGATGTAGCCCTTGCCCATTCCACCGCAGGCCATATCTAGTGCCTTTGTATGATGTAGCATGGTCCATTACACCGCAGGCCTTACATATCTTGTGAGGTAATAATCCAATGCAATACCTTCACAAATAGTGCCTTTGTATGATGTAACCCATGCTTGTTCCACCACAAGCCTTATCCCTTGCCTTTGTATGATGCAGTAGGGTCCATTCCACTGCAACATTTACCTATCTTGCAAGATATTAATCTAATGCAGTTAAAAATATAAATACACATAGTATTCTGTCCATATATCTAGCTGTAGATATGAATCAACAATTATCTAAATATAAACATAACGCGTTTCATCTCAAGAGTACGATGGATGTCTATTATAAATAACACAAGTATTAATTTATATGCACTCAGTAATAATTACTATGCCAGGAAATACATACCATATATCGTTGATCAATATGAATTGTTATTTATCATTTCTTATGACAGCTGCCCGTACCTTTCCTTTTTTCTTTTGTATTCAATCCTCTATCCCAATTCGCTTATAATGGTCTGGTTCTCTTTTCCTCGGTATTCTTTTCTGCGGTGATAAGATTTGCTACTGTAATTTCCAGTGATAGATAAGAAATAATATGAGGAGATGTTTGATGCTTTTTCCTCCCCCCTTTTGATCAACTTAAGACTCCCTTGTTATATCATTCTTATTGAAAGGTCACGCCTCTTGGGGAATCGCAGGACATATCCCTTCTTCCAAGAGATCGTGTCCCTTATATAATTTGTTTTATATTTACTAGGACCGATTTACTATATTAATCCAAACTTGTGTTTGTATTAATATGAATGCTTACTAATCATTGATTATGGTCAAACATGATAGTTTGTTTATTATTAATATTTGTTTGACTTTTCTTGGCATGACACATCAACTTACCACCTGTCTTAGTTTTCTGACTTACCATGCTGACTCAAACAAATCATTATTCCACCGTTTGTCTTTGTTTACTATAAACACAAATAATACACTGCCTAATTATTCGTCAATCCAATTGCTACCTTTCAAATATCTCTCTGGACTTTCATGAACTCTTCATTCCAGTCAAACTGCATGAATCAACACTGTCTTTCTCAACTCTATCTCTTGTTCATGAGATAATGCATTTGATAAGAAACTTAATAGCTGTTTTTTATTCACAATATTCATAAAGATGATATAGAAGAATCAGACAAATAGATTCTTGCATCAGAGATTGTCTCTTCCACCATGGGGGTTCCCCCATGGAAATGTACAGCTGGCAACTTAGGGAAATAATGTACCAAATTATCATCACCATTTCCTTTGAGTATATGTATTAATTGGATTTTATTAATTATTATTATATATTTATATATGTTTTTAATAATTTAATTTTATTATTATTATTTATCTAGGAAGTCGAGTTCGCCCCTAGGGGCCCTCAGACCAGGCCAAGTTTGAACTGGTCCGTGGTCTGGGTCTGGTCCACAGGGACCAAGTTCGAACCACCCAGCAATCAGTTCGGACCTGGGCGAACTTGCCGGAAAACAACGAACATGGAACGAACTTCGCTGAATTTTTGCCCGCGGACAGAGTTTAAGAGGTTTTTTTGGCAAAATTTATAAATTTTGGACATCCACAACCCAAATTTTTGACATTGCCGAACTTGGGCCCGCTGAAAAATAAATCTCGATGCGCTGCCCCTTGACCCCGTCTTGGGGGCTTTGCCCCCAAACCCCCATTTAATAATTTGGGGTGGAAACTGCGCTGATAAAAGTGGGGAAAAATTAACCTTCAAGTCTTATTAGGCTCCATATAGAAGATGATGATGATGAAGAAGAAGAATATCAATAAATTATTAATCCATGAGTTGAACTTTAAACAATGATACTTGAACTGATTTTATGATTTAATTTTAATGTTTTGAATCTTTGATGTTGAACTTGAACTTGAACTTGAAGTATATGATGATATGATCATGATTCATGATGGTATGATTACAAGTATTTTTGTTGTTTAAATGTTTTTATGATAATATGTGACATTCTAATCTTAACTCATGCTTCTAGGCTGCATATATATATATATATATATATATATATATAAATTACATAGTTTTGTACTAATGAACCCGAACCCAAACCCCTTTTCAAAATTTTGCCGTATCGGCGAACCGGTCCTTCGAACTCGAACTCGAACCCGAACTCGAACTGGTATCCTAGTTATTTATTATTAAGTTCTATATTTTAATATTATTATTTATTTGTTAAAATCTCTTTCAAAAAGGGGGACATCATATGCAGGTCTGAAAACACCCTAGAACTCACTTCAAACATGTCTGGGATGTGTGATAAGTATCCAAAAACATTACCAATTTATTCCCCAAACACCTCCGAATGTTCACAAGTTGGAAAGACAACTCTAGGCACACAAAACTTAATCTAAAACCATTGGAAGAAAGAGTATCAGTTTTATAACTGAAAGCCAGACCTGTACTGATCTGTCATTACAGAGGTATAGCAGGTACAAGTACAACATCATAAATGATTTCAAAACTTAACCCACATTCATTCTCCACCCCTGAAATGCTTGGAAACTGGTAACAAGGATAGGGTGACTCCACACAAAGAGAAATAGCTCACACAAACTTGGCACTTCATTTGTTCATTCCCACGCCCTCCCAAGCATGGTACAGCCAACAAATGCAACTGTACGGCCAAGAAATGCAACTGTATGGCCTCTTCTATGCTGTAACATTAACAATATGTATGGCCTGCAGGTATTTTCAAAAACAACTCCAAACAACACTAAAGAGAAAGAAAAACTCAGAGATTATACCCAAAGGGTGGCCAATAGAAATGGCATGACCTATAGGTACAAGATGTACAGCCCAGCAAAACACTTTTTCAATCACCCTATTTCCACAGCAAAAACTTCAACCAAAAATCTTGACAAGAATTTTCAACAATCTGCAACTTAAAAATGTGTCAAAATGTGATGTTCCCGAATTAGCAGGTTCTGGGAACCTGAATGTGGTCAACTCATCAGCGCGACCTTCGTGAGTTGACAGGATGCTTTGAGGGTCTCAGCGTTCAGATTCTATTTCTGGACTTACTATTTATAGTAAGTCAGTTGGAGGCCAGTTACTATTTCTGGCAGTGCAGTTGAGGACCATGTTGATTAGCTATTACAGCAGTGGATGCCGGAATCAACATCAGAAGAATAATCGATATTTAATTATTAATTAATAACAATATGTTATTAATTAATAAAATGATTATATTAGTATAATAATAATACTTTTAGAAGATGACATTTTGAAGAATGGTTAACTGGTGTTGTTTTTTGGAAACTTTGGCATCTGAGGAGTTATAAATTCGAGCTCATTTGTGAAGTTGATCATCGATTATATTTTATTAAAACTTGGTCTGGAGTATTAGCTCTCATTGTCTGAGCCCTTGCTGATCTAAAAGGGTCAAATTAGTTACAGAAGACTAATTCTTCTTGGAACTAATCTCTGATTGATCGCTGCTGTATGATCAATCACATCTTCATCGTGCTGTTTTATATGATTGAAGAAATTCTGATTGCTGATTGCATTTGAACTGAGACCTGCCTAAGAGGTCAATTTTGCATCAAATTGTGACGAGAATAAGAGTGGATTTCGAAATTGTATGCTGAAGCAATTTCTGTGTATCCACGCCTTAGATGTAAAGGCTGGGGTTAGATTAAGATCGTAGCATATGCTAAGGAGGCCACGCATAGGGATTTGGAGTTGTGAAGATAGATCGCGACAGACAGGAAGGCTGCAACAATATTGCCGGATCTCACCAAGGCTGCGTGCGCAAGGTTTTGATGCCACCAAGCCACGAGCTGTCCCCAGCAAGCCACGCGGGTGGCTCACACAGTCCACAGCCGCATCAATACTCTTACCGCCGCCAACACTAATAAACGCGGGATGTAACCAAGTTCTTTCTTAGTCTATTTTCGCAAATAGATATTTTGCATTTGGATTTGTAATGTTTTTTACAATAAATGAAATCCGCTTAAAGCAGAACAAATTCAGAAGTGCAAATTTGTTAATCAGAAGACTTTAATTTTAAATTCTTCACTTATGCTTTGTGTTTGATTCCGGAAAATACAAGGAAAAATTGATAGAAATAAGCACCAGCCATTTGAATATTATCATTTATTAAGGAAGGAATAGAGTTTTTCAGTTGATTTAATAGATAGAGCCAGTCAGGCTCATTACAGTGGTATCAGAGTGGTTTCCTGCCAGCCTGCAGGGAAATCGGGTTCATAATTTTATTATTATTTGGAGAATCATTTATGGCAGACGATAGGAGATTCATTCTTGGTAGACATTATTACAGGCGAGGCCATTCGCCTCCGCCAAACGTGGATGATCCAGATATCCAGTTTGGCACAGTGATGGGTGGAGAGAATAATGCAGGTGGCTCAACAGGCCAGGCTAGGCCCACTGAAGCAGCTATAGACAGAGAAGCTAGGGAAACATTCAGGAACTTAGCCGTAGGCCAGCATCATGTAGCTGATGTATTACATGAGCTTTCTGACACTTTGAGACGGATCGTTCTTCCTAGAGGCCAGAGTAGGGAAAGATCACGTGATACTTCTGTTGCATCACATCGGTCACGGGTTGATGACAGGCACAAAGATTACGAGCCTCGGACTTTGAGACGAGATAGAGCTGACAGGACAGATGATAGGGGAGATCAGTTCAGGGCCCAAGGGCCTAGATTTATGAGGCCAGGGACTCACACAACTAGTATTGATGATGAGAGTGTCCCTTTTGCTAATGACATAGTCTCACACTATGCTGAATGGGATGCCCTCCCTCCAGCCTTGAAACATAACTTAAACTTTGACCGATATCTAACTCAGAAACGGGAACATGCTAGGGGAAGACCTGCACAGGATAGGCAAAGGATGGGACATAATGATCTGAGACAGGTAGCTAGCAAGATGACACTAGCACATTTTGATGGCAGTGGTAGGGTCACTGCTAGAGCTTGGATCCGTAAGCTCGATACGTACCTTGCACTGCGTCCGATGGCCGAGATAGATGCAATTAGATTTGCAGTTTTGCTCTTAGACGAAACTACACATGGCTGGTGGTACCACGGACTGAGGTCATTACATCATGACCAGAATACTGTCTATCAGGAGTTTGTGGATAGACTGATTGAGCGCTTCGACAAGAAAGACCCCGAGGTCTATTTCAGAGAGTTGGCTCAGTTACGACAGACAGCCAACCTAGAGGCCTACATTAGTGAGTTTCAGCGCATATCAGTGATGGTGTATGACATCTCAGAGCGAAGGAGGGTGATGCTATTCCTAGAGGGACTAGTTGAACCACTACGTGGATGGGTTAAATCCCTGGATCCCCCATCACTACATGAGGCCATGAAGAAGGATAGAGATCTCGAGTCTTCTGCACCCAAGTGACAGTTTGCTGTGAGACCTTCAGGACCACCTTATGACAGGACAGCCCCAAGAAGGGAAGAAAAATCAGATTCTAAACTTCCTATGGCAGCACCCTTAGATCAGGAAACACTTAATGATTTAAGGAGGAAGAAACTTTGTTTTTACTGTCGGGGACCTTATGATGTTACTCATAATTGTCCTATGAAACCCCAGGGTAAGCACAAGATGATGGAGTGGTTTTATGATGATGAGGATGTTCCTGAGTATATAGAGGAGTTGACTGATGAGGGACAAGGCATTCAGGGAGCTGATGGGTACACAGAGGACGAGGTTGATACATCACACCTCAAGGTGGCATATCTTTCCAGTATGAAGAAAGAGGGGGATTTCAGATTACATGGTCTATTGGCTGGACAAAGGGTGATTGCTCTTTTTGATACTGGAGCCATGCATAATTTTATTGACTCTCGTTTGGTGACTCGCAGAGGTATCCAAACAGAGGATTTCGTGGGGTTGAGAGTACAGGTAGCAGATGGTTACACTCTGAAGTGTAACAAGATGGTGGCTAATTTACCCGTCAAACTGGGGACTTATGCCTTTAAGGCAGACTTTTACGTAGTGGATATGGGTGGTACAGATTTGGTTTTAGGGATGGCATGGTTACATACTATTAAGGACATCTACATTAGTACAAAGAGGATGGAGATAAGGTTTATCTTGGATGGGAAACCACAGGTACTTAAGGCCATCAGAGAGGAAGGGCTCAAGCAGATTTCACTCAGGCGGATGTAGCATTTAGTACGTCATGAGGATGAGGTAGACTGGGCAATGGAGTGTAGGTTGATGCCATCATTAGACCATGCAGATAAATTCACATATCACCCTGACATTCAGCAGCTGAGAACTAAACATGATAAGGTGTTTAGAGACTTACCTTCAGGTAGACCTCTAGATAGGGGCACTGAGCACATCATAGAGTTGGAGGAGGGCACCAAGCCCGTTATGATCACCCCGTATCGGCATCCAAAGCGGCTGAAAGATGAAATTGAGAAAACAATACAAGAATTGCTAGAGATGGGACACATTCAGCCGAGTAAGTCCCCCTTTGCTTCTTCGGTTGTTCTGGTGAAGAAGAAAGATGACACCCTGCGTATGTGTATCGACTATAGGATGTTGAACAGGAAGACCATCAAGAACCGATATCCCATTCCTCGGATTGACGAGCTGATAGATGAATTGCACGGGGCACAATTTTTCTTAAAGATAGATTTGAGATCCGGATGCCATCAGATCTGAGTCAGGGAACAGGACATTGAGAAGACAACTTTCAGATGTCACTGTGGACACTTTGAGTTTCTTGTCATGCCTTTCGGTTTGACAAATGCCCCAGCTACCTTCCAGTCCATGATGAACAGGGTGTTCCACAGCCAGCTGAGGAGATTTATGTTGGTTTTCTTTGATGACATCCTGGTCTATAGTAAGACTTGGGATGACCATTTTGCACATCTCGGTACAATGTTGAGTATATTGGAGAGGGATTCCTTATATGCCAAGGAATCTAAGTGTGCTTTGGGAATGACGGAGCTACTCTACTTGGGACACATCATTAGTGCAGATGGTGTGCGTATGGATCCTTATAAGGTCCGAGCCATTTTAGATTGGCCCACGCTGGAGACCCTGACACAGTTGAGATGGTTTATTGGGTTATGTGCTTTCTACCGCATATTTGTGGCAGGTTTTTCTTGTCATGCTGCTCCCCTTACAGATTTGACATGTAAGGGTGCTTTTGAGTGGACCACTCAGGCGCAGGAGTGCTTTGAGAGGTTCAAGACTATTATTACTACTTGTTCAGTCTTGGCACTACCAGATTTTTCGAGGTCTTTTGATTTACATTGCGATGCTTCAAGAGAGGGTATAGGAGCAGTATTATCCCAGGATCGCCATCCCATTGTTTTCGAGAGTCGAAAACTACGTGGCCTTGAGAGGGCATTCAGTGTGTACGATAAGGAAATGTTGGCCATTATGCATGCCTTGGCCAAATTCAGACAGTACTTGGTGGGGAGTAAATTTTGTATCAAAACCGACCATAATAGTCTGAAACATTTTCTTGGGCAGCGGGATCTCAATGAGAGGCAGCAGAAATGGGTGAGCAAGCTGCAGTCATACAACTTTGATATTACCTATATCAAAGGGACCTAGAATGTGGTGGCCGATGCTCTTTCACGGAGACCCCACCTGTGCTCACTTACCGAGATTTCTGAGGCTTGGAGGCATTTGATTCTAGCTGAGTATGCTAGGGATACATGGGCAACATGCTTTATTGATGGCAGTATTCAGGATGATAGATTTTCCCTTGTGGATGAGTTGATCATTTATAAGGGGAGGATCTTTCTGGTTGCAGGATCAAGGGTCCGTGAGATCATATTCCGGGCTTTCCATGACACACCTATGGCTGGTCATCCAGGTTTCTTTAAAACCTACAGGTAGATTCGAGAGAGGTTTACCTGGAAGGGACTGAAGGGAGATGTTCAGCGATATGTTCGCGAATGCTCTGTTTGTCAGCAGAACAAACAAGAGCACACTTACTCTGCCAGGTTGTTATAGCCACTTCCCACCCCTGAGCGGAAATGGGAGAGTATTTCTATGGACTTCATTGTGGGGCTACCCAAAGCCCAAGGGCAGGATTGCATTTTCGTAGTGGTGGACAGGCTCACGAAGTACGCACATTTTTTTCCTATCACCACTACTTATTCCGCAGTGCAACTGGCAGAGTTATTTTTTCGGGAGGTGTTTAGGATGCATGGCTTACCTCGGAACATTGTGAGTGACTGAGACAGTCACTTTATGAGCCAAATCTGGGAGGAGATCTTCAGGTTATGCGGTACAAAGTTGACACCGAGTACCAGTTATCATCCACAGACCGACAGACAGACAAAGATTGTCAATAAGTGGGTGGAAGGCTATCTGCGGAATTATGTCTCATCACAGCAGAGGGCTTGGGTTAAGTGGATACATATGTGCGAGTATTGTTATAACCCCACCTTTCACATAACCATACAGATGTCCCCTTTCCGTGCCTTGTATGGTTATGATCCCCCAAATTTTGTGGATTTACTGTGCAGTGACAGCAGGGTGCCCAGTGCAGGGGAGTTATTGCAGGATAGTCAGGATATTATGAGGGCATTGAAGGACAATATTCAGAGAGCACAGAACCTGTAGAAACAGTATGGGGATCAAAAGAGGATAGGTCGCTCTTTTGAGGTTGGGGACATGGTTTATCTGATGCTGCAGCCTTGTAGACAGTATTCTATCAAGAAGAGTGGGGCAGAAAAGCTTAAGCCGCGCTATTATGGGCCATTTCGGGTGGTTCGATGTGTCGGAGAAGTGGCTTATGAGCTGGAACTACCTGAGGATAGCAGAGTACATAATGTGTTTCATGTTTCGTGTCTCAAGGAAGCTTTAGGCCGAACTGTGACTCCTGCTGTATTACCACCCCTGGATGATGAGGGGAAACTGGAATTGATACTAGAGGCCATTTTGGATGTACGCGAGAGACAGTCACGCAGGAGGACTATTCGGGAGTACTTGGTCAAATGGCAGGGGCTACCTGACGAGGATGCTACTTGGGAACCCGAGGATATTATGCAACACCCTGGATTGCGATTGCTTGAGGACAAGCAATTTCAGGGAGGGCGGACTGTGATGTTCCTGAATTAGCAGGTTTTGGGAACCTGAATGTGGTCAACTCATCAGCGCGACCCTCGTGAGTTGACAGGATGCTTTGAGGGTCTCAGCGTTCAGATTCTATTTCTGGACTTACTATTTATAGTAAGTCAGTTGGAGGCCAGTTACTATTTCTGGCAGTGCAGTTGAGGGCCATGTTGATCAGTTGTTACAGCAGTGGATGCCAGAATCAACATCAGAAGAATAATTGATATTTAATTATTAATTAACAACAATATGTTATTAATTAATAAAACGATTATATTAGTATAATAATAATACTTTATTATTATAATGCTTTTAGAAGTTAACATTTTGAAGAATGGTTAACTGGTGCTGTTTTTTGGAAACTTTGGCATCCGAGGAGTTATAAATTCGAGCTCATTTGTGAAGTTGATCATCGATTATATTTTATTAAAACTTGGTCTGGAGTATTAGCTCTCATTGTTTGAGCCCTTGCTGATCTAAAAGGGTCAAATTTGTTACAAAAGACTGATTCTTCTTGGAACTAATCTCCGATTGATCGCTGCTGTATGTTCAATCACATCTTCATCGTGCTGTTGTATACGATTGAAGAAATTCTGATTGCTGATTGCATTTGAACTGAGACCTGCCTAAGAGGTCAATTTTGCATCGAACTGTGAGGAGAATAAGAGTGGATTTTGAAATTGTATGCTGAAGCAATTTCTGTGTATCCACGCCTTGGATGTATTAAGACTGGGATCGTATTAAGATCGTAGCATATGCTAAGGAGGCCACGCATAGGGATTTGGAGTTGTGAAGATAGATCGCGGCAGACAGGAAGGCTACAGCAATATTGCCAGATCTCACCAAGGCTATGTGCGCAAGGTTTTGATGCCACCAAGCCACGAGCTGTCCCCAGCAAGCCACGCGGGTGCCTCACACAGTCCATAGCCGCACCAATACTCTTACCGCGGCCAGCACTAATAAACGCGGTATGTAACCAGGTTCTTTCTTAGTCTATTTTCGCAAATAGATATTTCGTATTTGGATTTGTAATGTTTTTTACAATAAATGAAATCCGCTTAAAGAAGAACAAATTCAGAAGTGCAGATTTGTTAATCGGAAGACTTTAATTTTAAATTCTTCACTTATGCTTTGTGTTTGATTCCGGAAAATACAAGGAAAAATTGATAGAAATAAGCACCAACCATTTGAATATTATCATTTATTAAGGAAGGAATAGAGTTTTTTAGTTGATTTAATAGATAGAGCCAGTCAGGCTCATTACACAAAAACATCCATGATTGCAACCAAAAACTGAAGTTTTGGTGCATGGGAGTAAATATAAGGGCCCGTTTGGTTGGCGGAATTTGTGCATGCTGGAATTGCCAATTCTAGAATTGAATTCATTCTAGGTTTGTGCTATTCTCAAAATGAATTCTAGAATATGGCTGTCCTGTTTGGTTCACCTGGAAGATGAC
>MU227618.1:2622004-2696441 GCA_018584345.1 Thuja plicata | reverse complement strand
ATGCACATGTGTGTATATATACATGCACACACATGTGTATATATACACACGTGTGTGTATATACACACATGTATATATACACACACATGTGTGTGTATATACACACATGTATATATACACATGTACACACATATGCACATACATGTGTGTATATACACATGTATACACATACATACATGTGTATATATACACATATACACATATGTGTATATATATACACACATACACACGTGTGTATACACACATACACATATATACACACATTTATGTATATATGTACACATACACATATATACTCACATATACACACATGTGTATATAGATATGAGTATGTATATACACATGTGTGTATATATACATACATGCATATATACTATATAAATACATGTATGTATATACACACACATGTATATACATACACATGTATATTCACACACGTGTGTATATATACACACATATACACATGTGTGTATATACACTCATGTGTATATATACATACATGTATCTATAGTATATATGTACATGTGTGTATATACACTCATTTGTATATATACATACATGTATATATACACACATGTATATATACACATGTGTATATACACACATATATACACATGTGTATATACACAGATTTATATATACATTCTGATAGCAATATAATATTAACATAAAAATGGGAATGAATTTTCCTTCACAAAATAATACTCTCAATTCCAATTCCAATTTTCAATTGCAATTCCAGGTCCTGAGGGGGAATTGTGGAATGCTCAAAAAGGCCCAAAATTAGAATTCGCATAACCCTATTCCAATTTTTAATTTTGGAACCAAACAGGGAATTGAACATTTTGGGAATTCGGAAATGCCAATTCCCATTCAATTCCAATTCCACCCCTCAACCAAACGGGCCCTAAATGCATATGTTTAGGTATCCATTTTATGCATTTCAGTTGTACGTATCTGCTTATATTGTCTTTGTATTGCACTTATAGATGGTAAAGCCTTCTGAGAATATGGCATTTTATCAGTGTTCCATAACTTGCTGCGGGTTGTGCGAGTTTTGACAACCCGCGGGCCGAGTTGAGTTGGCTGGGTTTTCATGACCCGCCAGGTCTGTGGGCTATGACCTGGCCGGCGGCAGTCACAGACTGCACATAAAAAACAAAAAAAAATAGACTTTCTCCTATATTTTTTTATACTTATTCAATTTTTCAGTTCACGGGGGGAGGATTTATGCAAATATAACATTTAAGTATAAGTCTGATTTCTTTAAGTTATATTTGTATAAATACTTTCAGTATGTTTGAGATAGGTTCTAGCTTCATAGGAGTTAAGATGTAGATTCTAGATTTTGGGGGTTAATTCAAAACTTAGCCAAATTTTAGGATTCAGCAGGCCTTCAGTAGGGTTACCTCCCACAATCTGTCCTGGCTTTCTAAGGTCAAACTGAAGTTGGAATAAGGATTCTAGAAGGGTTTTAACTCATTCCATCACAAATCACTTGGTTTCGACTCCATCCCCATGACAGACTTAGCTTAGCTCTCACCCATATCCCAGACAGGCATGACTTCCCAGCAGGCCAAAATCACTCAAACCTCACTTGCCAGACCTAGGGACTTGAAAACTGCCACCAACAAAGACTACCTAAGGCCACTACTCCTATAACCAAAGCAAAAAGGGGGTCCCCATTTGCAATGGGGTGATGGTGTGAAAACCTCACAACAAGGACCATGAGTGGGTTGACCAGGCAGACAGAGAGGCTGAGGCTATGGCTATGGCAGAGGAGGATAGAGCACGATCTGCTGCCCGTGCATCTGATGTTGATCAAAGTGACACCTCACAGGCAGAGACTATGGCTTGTCAGTCATTTAGGACCTACCTCAGTCGCATTTGTAGGAGGCAGACAAACTACTCTGAGGCTGAGGCTAGAGCCTGAGCCATAGACTTGTTTTTGTTTACACATGTTTGGGAACATTTGATGTCATGAATTTTATATACATTTGACAATATTTATAATTCTGCATATCTATGTTTTCTATTTCCTTCAGCTACAATTTAAGTTTGTACTAATGTGATGTATGTATGTGATCAAATTAGCTTCTATTTGATGATGTTTTAGTGTCTTTAAGCGTTATTCAATAATGGGTGCATGAAACAAGTTTTAAATCGTAAAAAATCTCAGTTTTTTCATTTTGCCGAGTCATCGGCGAGTCACGGGTCGAGTCGACCTTGCCGAGTCATAGGCGAGTCTGAGTCATGGAACTTTGCATTTTATGCAAGGAAATATTCTGGACTTTATCCTTATAGGATTGTTGTATGGTATAACCTGAACATAAGGGTATTCTTAAGTATATTAAAAATTCAGGTACATTGGTATCCTTCATAGATCTCTCTTGTGCATATTTTTTGTACACTTAGTTTAAATCTGTACTGGATATTAGGTTTATTACATTTTCTATGAGAGTGGTGATTTGGACAAGTGGGAAAAGGTTTTGTAGCAGATGCAAAAGTATTTTGCCAAAAAAACTCCCCAAATATGGTCTTGTTTGTTTGCAATATTTTCATGTTGTGGTTGCAGTGCGGAGCTTGACTTGTGCTGCTACAAGAATTTTGTGGCTTTTTTGAAAAGTGGCTATACTAGTGATCTTGAGAAGTATTGTGGGATATATGACTTGTAGAAGTTGAACTTACCCAATGCTGCCAAGAAACTTTTTATTTGAAGGAAGCCCTAGATTTACTGCTGGCCGCACTTTGTCATCATGCTTTAGGTATTTGATATCAATTGTGATACACAAGGGACCATGATTCTAAGTTGTGTATGTGATATCAATTGTGGTAGTTACATTCAATCTATTATATTATATTTATTGGAACCATTATCCAATTGATAAGACATTGGACTGACATTTTACTTAACCTAATGATCTTCATGTATCATCAACTGACCTAGTTGTTTTATGATCGTATAAAGTTGTTTTTGTTGAAGAAAATTAATTATGTATTTGATGTATTTAAAGAGTCAAATTTTATTTATACTTGTCTTTGCATATAATTAGATTTATTTAATCCTATTTTAGAATTAAAAAGTTATAAAAATATGCAAAGATATTTCATTTATTGACCAACATACAAAAATTGTAATTTTTGATTGAGATTGTCTATAAAGAAAAGGGTGGAAAAAATCCATGCAATATTCTCGACTGTACAATGTAAAGCTATAGTGAGAAGTAATTAGCTTAAGAGTATTTTAAATTTTACTAACTCTAGTGATTTTAGCGAATCATTAGTTTTACAGAAGACATAAGTCTCCTCAAGAGCTGGAAGGACATGGAAGGTTGTGGCCAAATGCAAGAAGTCTGTTCTCATTTTGATTATACAACCTACTTTGCTTTTTTTCTTTAATGTCAATGGAATCTAATTTCTAGCATGACGAAATTCATTCTTACTCATGAATGGGTGCGTTATTTTCTATGTTACCCGGGGCCGCGTTTCCGGCCCTAAGCATGAGGTTTGGGAAACGGGGACAGTTTTGGGGACGAGGGGACAGCCGGGGATGTTTCCAAGCCGTCCCCACCCAGGCAGGAAAACTGGAAACTCGTCTCGGAAACTTCGGAAACGGTCAACGCGTTTCCAGTGCCGTTGACCGTCCCGGGGACTGCTTGGGGTTTCCGGCATCAAAGAAAAATAAATTAAAAAAAAACATATTTAAAGCCCATTCGCGGGCCCCACACGCGGGTAATAAAATATGTATACATTAACATATGATATGTTATTCGTAACATATCATATGTTATAACGTAAAGTTATTTTACCTTTGTTTTTTTCATTTTTATTAAACAGCCGACGGACGGGTTTGGAGTCTGGACGCGACGCACGCACGCACAGCAGGTATGGACAGCAGCGTTTACGCACAGCAGTGTTTACACGTTATTGAATCTTGATAACTTTTTGTGTTGCTACAGCTATGATGAATTAATTAAAATATTGTGTTGCTACAGCTATGATGAATGTAACAATATTTAAATGTTATGAATTCAAATTCATGAAGCTACAGCTATGATGAATTAATTTAAATTATTGTGTTGCTACAGCTATGATGAATGTAACAATGTTATGAATTCGAACTCATGAATATATTTGAGAAATCAGATTTCTGATTTTCTATATAAATTATAAAATAAATTTTTATATATATAGCCGTCCCCTGCTGTCCCCTGCTCCGGCCAAAAAAAAAACATCCCGGAAACCCGTTTCCCCGTCCCCCCGTCCCGGAAACTCGGGGTAACATAGGTTATTTTCCTTGTCCGATTTTACAAAAATGATATCTTGTTGAATGGAATATAACCGCATCTAGTAAATCATACTCAATTGCATGTTGTGATTTCTTTATTTCATAGCTTGTGATGCTAGAGCCTTGTCATGGCCATTTTAATTAAATTAACTTTGTGGAGAAAAAGCCCATTCTTGAATTTCTTGTGGGCTAAGGGGAAATTGATAGGGGAATAAATTTAATTAAATTTTTTTTATTTGAACCCAATTTAATTATTATTTCTTAATTTGGTTAAAAGGGGCAAGTAATTGGGGGCTCACCACTTAGTGTGTTGATTAAGTGGTGGTGTTGTTGTTGTCCCCACCCAGGTTCAAACCTCCATTGAGCCATTGTGATCGTGGGCTTGTACCTTCGCTGATCCAATGTGCTCACGGGTTTGGGCCTTAGCTTTGCAATAAGGGGATGAGATCCTTCATTTGTGGCCTCACTGGTTCATAGTTCTAGGTCAAAAGCATTTCACGTGGAACCGAAGGAGTGTCGTGCCAGCGTCATCGGTCACGTTAAAAAGTTTACCAAGCACTTAAATTTTTTTTAAAGGGGCAAGTAATTAATAAAAAATAATATTTTTGAGTATTTTTCTTAGGAGGGGTGTTAGAATTCGTGGAGGTGGGTTAATGTAACTTCCAAATCATTTGGCATATTCTTTTATTATAACTTGTAACAGTGGAGTTATTGCCTAATTCTAGCCAAGAATCTTGTAATGGTTATGAGAGTTGAACATATTTGGGCTGAAGATATTGAAAACATTAATTGAGGGGAATTGGAATTTCGGTGCTGTCTTCATCTCCTTTTTATTGGTAAGGAGTTTCTCATTGTCGGTCAATGGTATCCAATTTTACTCTATTAAAACTTTGCCAAAATTGTTTGAGAACTTGTGTTCATTCATTCTTTTCAAAACTTTGCTAAACTTTGGTATTAGAGTGCCAAGTTTGCTAGTTCTTATTCAAATTTTGAGGGATCCATCCTTTAGTGAATTTTTGGTGCACTTAGTGCCCAAACAAACCTCAACATTGCGTTCAGAGCAGCCAAAAACGAAAGGATCGACTATCATTTTGTGATTTGAGACTTTGATTGTTGGGCGATTTTTTGTGTGGGCACAAAATTCAGTACAGTCATATGGATCCATATGTCATACCCTGACTTACCTAATTGTGCAAGTGCTTGCATTAGTCTATGTCAAAATCCGATCGTTGGCAAAACGTTTTGTTACCTCTATGCAAAAATTCGGTGCAAGTGTACATTTCTCAGCCATTGACATATTCTTTCAATATTCTTGCAGAATATTTCACGAAATATTTTGTAGTCTTCTCAACACACCCACCACTAGCCTATCACTCATCAAGCGGTGATGCCTAGTCAAGCTGCTTGATCCTACCGTTGCATCGCCCTTGCAATGCCCAATGCTTGTGAGGGGTCACTTTGGTGACCAAGACCTAGACTTGGACCACTCAACACCTAGCCACGAGCCCCTGGTTTGCGACCAAGGGCTTATTTTTTCAGTGCACTAGTTGCATTTCAAGGAAGATTGGGAAACTTTTGGTAAACCATCTATAATTCAGGTGTAAGATCTCCATTTTTTGCAAACGAGATATTGTTGGAAAGAAGATTCCGAGCCCAATCCAGTGGTGTATGCGATTCTTCTAGATTCAGCTTTAGACAAATTCTATAGGCCTTTGAAGTAAGATCTAGCTGTTTTCATTGGCAGGCACACGACATTCGACTCGATTATTGGATTCTCACAATTCTTGTTGCATTAGAAAGTTTATTTTGTCCTCTACATAGGTCTCAAGACTATTTTCCCAAAAAAATTATTAGGTACTTGCTACTTACATCAGATCTATAGTATTGCTTTTTATATTCTTTTCTTGGAAAAGATGCAAGTCAAGCCATGTTTTTGAGATCAAAGGGGATTTGTTTTTGCATTGTGAGGGTATATATTGTTGTATCACTTCATTTCTATACCTTTTTTTATCAAATTATCATGGATTTTACATGCACAGCCCCCCACATTCCATTCAACTACTATGGTTGGAGAAAACAAGTGGAGATGCATATGAAGAAACAACAGTTGTATAGAGTGACCGTGGGTACAAAATTTGAGCCTACAAGAACTGTAGAGAAGATAAACTAGTTTAATAGGTGTGATAAGGCTTTTGGAACATTATGCATATCTACATCTCCCGATCTTCGCTTTTATGTTAAAATCTTGTAGCACACCCAATCATATTTGACTCAATTGGAGTCCTTGTAGTAGGATACCTTGAGAGGATTTTAGTTCGAGAATGAGCTTGTTGACTTGAATTGTACAGATTTTGACAACATCCTGGGACTTTTCACCAAAATTAAGTCTCTTAAATTGTAGTTGCAATATTGAGGTATTCAAAAAGTGGACTCTTAGTTGATTCTTAACATCCTTGCCAAGCTTGGTCCTGACTATTCAGTTTTTATGTCTACCTTTTATGCCACTAGAGATGCACTAGGCACCAGATACACTATGCCTTCACATGATTATTTTGCTTCATTTCTCACTAGGAACAGAAAAAGTTGGTATAGATGGGTGGGTAAAATGAAGTCTTTTGAAAGTTGGTGTAGGCTCTTTTTGTGTCACAAGGCACCAGAAATCAAAAGGCTTTGAATGGAAAAGGAAAGAAATAAAAGCTTAAGGATTCCAATTCTAATGAGCAAGCCAAGGAATCACATTTACGAGATACATAGGATTCTTCTTCCTTTCCTAAGAGGGACTCATCTAAGAAGGATCAAACAAAATGTGCATATTGCGAAAAGTAGGGACATGATGAGCATCAGTGCTATGCAAAGCAGATCGATGAGTTGAAGCACCTTCTATAGAAGAATCATATTTAGTGTCCATCTAGTTCATCCTTTTCTTCCACTTTAGAACTTTTACTATCTTGGTCAACTTCTATAGCATGTGGAGAAGACAAGATGAACGGACATGCTCCCTTTGCATCCACCCATCTTCAGTTTGATTGATGACTTCTTGATTTGGGAGCCTCCCATCATATGGCTTTACCTTTGGAGATGTTCTCTTCTTATGAGCCTTGCACATTACCACCTATACTGATGGGGAATAACACTTGTATGAGTGTTACTAGGAAAGGACCTATAGATGTTGATGACGGCATATTTCATGATGTACTTTGTGTCCCTTCATTATCTTCACACTCCTTTATGTTTACCAAATTACACACAATAGGGCAGGCTAGAGAATAGAGTTCACAACTTCACACCTAATTCAATGCTTATCAAAGACCTATAGAATAGAGAGATTATTACAGTTGGGACTGTTGATCATGCCTCTCCATTTTATGCATTCTCTCATTTTGCTCCATATGAGCTTGTAATTCTATTGATTAGTTCACACTCTCATGCATCTACAATGAATCAAATATTTGAGAAGTTTGGTTAGTTGAACTTGCGTGTGCTTCCATCATCTGCGTTGGTTCATGAGACTCATACCAAGCTTCGACCTCCACGTCTTGCATCTTCTAAGATTTGTTCAATTCCAGTTTTGTATGTGTGCTTTAGTAATCAAATCTCAGGTTTTGATGGAGTTGTGAGATGTCAGAGAAGTTTGTTTATCACCAAAAATTGTGGGTCGCTAGTGTATTCAAAGGCAATGTCGGAATATGCTGATGCATGCACAGTTGAATATACTCATTGTCAATTGGTGAGGAGATGCCGCCTGAAAAAGTCAATGTCGTCTGTGGGATGTATTATAACCTTGCAAGAAAGCTGCAAATGTAGCGAAATTAGGTGTGTAGGGTACGATGGGATCCTCACACCATAAAAATGATCTTTTTAATCGCTTTTTGCTTTTTTTTTGGACTTTTTCTGTTTAATTTTCGAAAGCAATTTTTGATTTTTTACTTTTGAAAATTTCCTGGAAAATACGAAAACCCTAGAATTGAATTTTTTGAAATAAAATTTCAGAACTCTGTATCTAAGCAGCTGGGGAGAATTAATGGCATAAGGGGTCGTATGAATATTTGTGGAAGGGTTCCTATTGCTAAACATTTTTTTGCTTTTTTTCAAGCTCTCTAATTTTGGCGAATTGATAGGCATTCGTGTTTTTGGTTATTCTAGATGAAATAGTGATGCTTATTTCATTTCCAGAAATGTTGATTTTCCCTAAAGATTGGATCTCCTCGAATTTGTATAGGAAGTCACAGATTTGGTGCTCTTATGCCATGTTGGAGTTGATAGTGAACCCCACAACTCTCAGAAATCATGTGTAACCAAAATGCCTATCACATTTGTAGAGAAAAAGCCATTCATATGTTCATGCAACCTTGAGAATGATTCATCCAAAGAGGAATCCTATATTGAGACTAACTTGAATAACCTGAATTGCTTGGATAAATTACAACAATTACAACGAATGTTTATAAAAGCATAAAGATAAAACCCTTGATGAAAACCTAGGAGAGGATTAAGTTATAGATCATGACAACTATCCTCATCCTATTCAACAAGGGAAGATGACCTATAATTAGCTCAATCCAAATACAGAATAGGACTCCTAAGTTTAGCTCAAGTGTAATAAAATAATAGGGGACCTAGGTAATTAATGATTGATTAATTAATTACTAAGGGATTATCCTAATTACTACAACAAAAACTTCTTGGATTCTGAAATCAAAGGACAAAAATCCCTTGTGTTTTTGGGAACAATTTCACATAGAGATGCATTTGGATTTATTTAATATTTTTCAATGTGTTATTTGCAATTATCAATTATGTGAAGGAAATAGTTCAAGCATTACAAAGATTTGTTGCAGGTATGTAGATCAGTAATAGTTGCTTTTATGGTTGATTTATTGCAATGTTTTTCTGTTCTTCATAATCATTTTAATCAGCTCTAGCGTGGTGGTGAAGTGTGTGTTTGTGTCTTAACATAGTTTTTGGTCTTTTCCTATTGATTTTGGGAAGAAAGAAGTTGTAGCAAGCAATGCAAATCTATGTTCCATGAGGAATCAACCCCCCCCCAAAAAAAAAAAAAAATTAAAAAAATTAAAAAAAAAAATGCTCACACTCTTGGGATGGGGATGGCCTCGGGACATAGGGACTTGGAGGGGACATCGCCTCACCATCTTACCTTCGCTGCTCAAGATCTAGGGGTGTTTCTAGGATTTTCCTTTGGTTTTGGGACTTGGGGACTTTGGGATGTCCTTGAGACATTCAAGATACTCTAAGGAGTCTTCCAATTGTCTTGGGGACTTCTAGGTGTCCCTCATGGCAAGGAAATAAAAATGACAATGTTTGTTAAAAATCAAAGTGTTTTCGATCTAAGTGCCACAAAACCTTTACCCTAGTTGTCTATGGGCCCCACCCAAACCCTAAGCACTCACAAAAACTTATAAATAGGCATATAACTTTTAGGGATCATTTCAAACCACTCCCAAGTTTCAAAATTAGTAAGGACTTGGTGTTGCCAACAAAAGAAAGTGAAAATTTTGGAAATAACATTCACCATGAAGTTTTGTGATGTTTTGAAGGCCAAAATTTCTGCATGGTGGTGGGGCACCTCTCAACCTTGCCTTGAGGATGTTGTCCCTCGACCCCTTTGGGGGCTTTGGCTCCAAACCCCTATGAAAGGCGCTACCCTACGATCCTATTGAGGGCTTTGCCTCCAACTCCACACCCACCATTATTAGTAATCATTGTAATGTTTTTACTATTTAGTAGTTTACTTATCATGCCAAAGTTTTGTTTGTAATTCTATACTTATTTTTCAAGTATGTATCAACACCCCCTCTTGCCACTCCCTATCACCATCCCCTAACCATCCTATTGTTGTCCCCAAACTTAGGTCCTTGAAAGTCGAACCCTTGTTAGAAAACTCCACGGAACATGGGAAATCTCCATATTTGTTTTTGCATGTTTGGCTGTAAATTTCCTGTCATTTCTAGCACTTTTATATTTTGTCAATATATATGTCCCAACATTCAGGTATATTTCTATTACTTTTGTGCAAGCACTGCTTGATTTTTCCTGCATAGTTTCAAAACATCAATTGTGGGTGGTTCTAGGTTTTATTATGCAATTTGGAATTGGAATTATCACATTTTATGTTGGTTTTGCTATGTTATATCAGATCTGAAAATCTATAAAAAAAATCCGAGGACGTTACAGGTTTGAAAGGTTGGATCTACTGTGTTAAGTGCTTTTGTGGGAGACTTGACATAGGTGAAGCATGCAGGTTGATTTAAACAACAATAAAAGAACACAATGTGGACATTTGTCTCAACATTGTCTAGAAGTTGGCATCAGTGGAGCACTATGGTGGAATGGAATACCATATGCATATTGATAATGTCATGGTCATTGCAAAAGAGGATCACTTCTACAAGCAATGCATAAGAGAGGTAGTGGATATTCATAAACTCCCAAGTAACTTGAGCATGGACAAGGGTTGAAATTAAGTCTCGATTGGAGAACCATTGACACTAGATTTTAATAGCTAGTTTTTAACAAGAAAATAATATTTAATCAATAGTTTCAAACCTTCGGACTTGGCAAAACTTGACAAACCTGATTTTGATTTGAACTTGGTGACTCAGAAAAGTTGGGAAAAATTGATAGATTAGAATTTATTTAAACTCCTTAAGAAACATACATTTCATACAAAAATAGTTACAAAACATACGAGGCTATAGAACATTGTGTTTACCCGCTGAGGTAACCTAGTTTATGCATAGACTAGGGCTAAGTCTTGCTAGGGCTAAGTCTCGCTCTACGACTGCCAATCTGGCAACCAGCTCCTCCCGAGCGCTCTCTGAAGCTACCAAGGCAGTTTCCCTTCGAGCCGAGACGTAGAAACCCTCACGGAACACCTGCTCAATCTGGCGAGTGAGACTCTGGACCGCACTCTCGGTCACTAGCACCAGAAGAGACCATGCCTCCCGCATCTCCTGTGTCTCTCCATCAGGCCACGACCCCTGGCCAAAACACTCTCCAAAGACACGTGGGCACTCGTGCTGCATAAAACTCAACAGACGGCGCAACTCAAAAGTCACGGACTGTAGGGCTTGAGCCTCACCTAAGGCCACCATCCGACGCCCTCTGACTACAAGGTTAGCCAACGATGCCTCCACATCTCCATCCTCTGGCCCTGCTCCTCGGTCGGCCAAGTGCTCAACCCTCTCCGTCAGCAACACATCCGTCATCAAAACATCCATGGCGTCATCCCCTGCCCCGCCCAGCTCACCTAGAGTGCCTTCCTCAAGCACATCCGCTACTTCTCCAATGGCGTCCCCACCTTGTGGGTTGGTAGGCTGTAAGTCCTGGGCCACTGTAACCTGTACCTCTTGAGGCACTTCCTCCTACAGTACCTCCCAGCGGGGAGATAGAATGGCCACCCCTGTGGGTTCTGCAACTGTCATGGCGAACTTCTTCTGAAGCCAGGAACTCATAGTCTTCTTCGAAGGACCGGCTGATGGTGGTGGATCCTCAAGAGAAACGCTGTCCACATGGATGACCGTGTGAGCCCCAGCTGCCGCCAACCCAAGCTGTCCCTGTCCTCGTCCCCGTCCAACTGGCTGGTCCTTGGTTGTACTTCCAGCAACCTCGGACTCGGCAACTCCCTCTGTAAGGGGTGCCGCTGAAGGAACCAGTTTGGCGGAAGATGATAAAAGAGGTGGCACAAACCTTACTACGGTCTCCTCCCCTGCCGAATCACTCTTTGCAGCCTCGGAGTCACTGCCCTTCGTGGTGGTTGCTCTACCACTATCCTCCCGATCAGATTCTATTACCCTTCGTGGCCTCTTCTGCCCTACTTGCATCCCACCGGTGTCCAAATATTTCCAGTAAAAAATAGGAGGTTCGCCGAGTGCCAGCTTCCCCTGAGGTGCTAATTCCATTTTATTCAGCGGCATGGTCAGAGTAGCCTCCAGAAACAACCCAATGGCATGGTGCGGCATGTGGAATGTACGGTGCTGTAAAGTCATGAACTCGTACATTCTGTCAGATAACACAGTTGCCCAATCGTAAACCACACCGTTCACGCCATTCATGTGGACAATTTGTGGAAGGGCGATGTCTGATGCCCTATTGGCCCCGGTCAGTCTGCTCTTTATCACATCCAAAATGCATTGCCACGGACCCTCAGCGACGAACTCCTTGATGCCACGACTATTGGTCGCCCGGACAATAGAGTCCATCTCAGCTTGGGTGAGGGTGCGAGAAATGTGGCGGATCCAGGATTCTTTCCGCTCCTTCGTCATCTTATGCTTTTTGATTTCTATCTTCTGCCCATTCCGTCCAGGAATGCCAAACACCCTAGTGAAGTCTGCCGGACCAAAAGAAACCGTAACCACATGTTTCCTGTACTCAAATGTACTTTTCCGCGTGTGCCTGTCATAGGTATTCACCATCACCCGCAATGTGGGCTCGAAATTTTTCACAGGAAACAAGGGCATCTGAATCGCCCAATGTACACCCGCGTGCCTCAATAATCTCTTCACTTCATCTGTGTCCGGTGTGTCCTGCCACCATTTCCGGCACTCCAAGCCATTGAGACCTTCGAACACTACGGATTCATAAGTGACTTGCTCCTTCTGCATAGCTTTTCCTTTTCCCATGTTTCCGGCCACCTGTACTCTCGAGGGTAAAACCCTTACCTTCGCTGTGTTCAAAGTGTCGTCCAACTGAGCCTTCCATCTCCTCTTCCCCGCAGATTCCATAACTACTTTGCAAAAAAAACGGTTAGGGTTTCACAAGATCTATCTCGTCGACGATTGCCTCTACGATTGCCAGAAACACTTGTGGCTGCTTACCGTGCGGTCGCGCCCTAATTACTCAAAGGAAGCTGGCCGGCGTGGAAGGGAGGGGATATCACTATTGCCCTCAATATGCTTGGCCCGTGTTTTATCACCCGTTAAAAGAAAACAAAGTGCCTCCAAGCCAGGCTTGCGATTTGTGGCTCTAGTTTTTTTTTTAAAACTTTCGGCAAACTTTTTTTTCAGCGCTAGAAACGCCTCCCCAAGGTCACCCCCGCTGCGGAATTTGGTGAATTTCGCTAAATGTCCAAAGCGCTGGTAGCCATAGCGTATCGTCCGTCTGTTAGTAGCGGGACGGATAGTGGAGATTTTCCCTCGTGAGAGCTTGATGCTATTTGCTACTGTTGGCTGTGTGTAGCGGAATGGCAAAGTTCGTTGTCCTTTTACTCTGTGCTCTCTGTCTCCCCTCGGCGCTGTTCTTCTAACCCATCCGGCGCTCTTATTCTTTCCTCGGCACGGTTTGTTTAAATCCATGGGCGCTGTTGTTTTTTGTTTAAAAGCCTTCGACTGCTACGTATGCTTTAAGAACGGTGGAGCCACCGTCCGGTGAAGTCACTGTGCGGTGAACTCCCACCGCGCGGTGGAGCCACCGTTCGGTGAAGTCACCGTGCGGTGAACTTCCATCGTGCGGGTTTTTTATTTTTATTTTTTATTAATTTATTAATTTATTAATTTTTTTTTTAATTTTTATTATTATTATTATTATTATCAAATAGAGTCTTTATTAAGCATCCGTACTGAAGTACATTTACAATAGCAACAGGATCATGATGCCTTCAACTAGAAAGTACAATGTATATATAAATCTCGAAATGGTGCGATCAAATGTCGCCCCCGTTCCCGACCGACGGAAGTAACTAACCGACGGTAGTAACCGTTGGCGCATACCCAACTAAGTCCAATACACGGCTAACACATTGGAAAGTGTTTACTAATATATTTGAAGAAAACAAGAGTACAATATCACATCTACTTGCAAATACAACAGCCAATAATCTGATTAAATCTCATAATGATTGAAAAGCATCACCAAAAACTAAAATTTGGTGCAAATTACTACAATTTATAATTCTCTCCTCTCCTCATACATCCGAGTGATGGTTTGGGTCATACTCCTCTTATTCAATTGCAACTCCATCCTCAAACTAGAAGGCAACAACTCCATAGGATCATCGTCATCCTTAATTGTGTATCATGCAATCCAATGCTTCCCATTTCTACTTTTGTTGCACTCCTTTGTGTGCCTCTCAAAATCAAGAATTTTGTCTTTTGTAAATGTGGTGTCCTAATCCTAGATAAACTAGTTATATGGATCAATGCCAGTTGATTTGGGATTGTTTGAGCCCTCCACCTGTTGTGAAAAAAAAGGTGAGTTGTACTGCATGAAGATAAGGTCATTAAGGCATTTTTGTGTCAATTGGTACACTTCCTCTTATGAATGTCATCGAACAAGCTCAAATTGTGCTCTTATCTGTGATGTCCCCGATTTAGCAGGTATCTGGGGGACATGTTTATTAGCCCATCATTGCAACCCTCGTGGGCTAATGATTGGATTTGAGGGTCTCTTGGTCAGAACTTACTATTTATAGTAAGTCTCCTTCTGCCAGTTTCCATTTATGGCAGGGTGTCCGTTCAACTGGTTTGACAGAGTAGAGTAGTTGGATTGGCTCGGGTTGATTATATTATTAATTAATCAAGCCATGCTTAATTAATCATATCTTGGAGTTTATTTATTTAAGTCAAATCATCATTATTTAAAGATACTCTTTTACTTTGGGTTTGGACTTAAATATTAATGAAGGGTATTATTATTTGAATATGATAAGCTTGTTTATTCAAATCCTTATATCATAAGTTTGGAGCTTAAGTTATGAATGAAGTCAAGAAGAAGACTTGTTTTCGAGCCTTCATGGAGAATTTTCATCCTTTATAGAGCCATTTCGAAAACCTTCATGGTATCATTGATGATTTTATTAAAACTTGTGAACTTTGCTGGCTATTGAATGGAGGAGATAAGGCTTTTGTAAGATGCTGGATGAATTGGTAATTCGATGCAGTTAATTATCACTTTGGACTGATTCCCATATCAGCGAATTGTGAATGTTCTTATTCAGTTCGTGGCTTCATAAAGATTCAGACTTGGCTATTGAATGGAGGAGATAAGGCTTTTGTAAGATGCTGGATGAATTGGTAATTCATTGCAGTTAATTATCACTTTGGACTGATTCCCATATCAGCGAATTGTGAATGTTCTTATTCAGTTCGTGGCTTCATAAAGATCCAGACTTTACGTCTTTCCCTGAGAAGATTCAAGAGACCATTGAACAGCTTGTATTGGTTGTTACAATTTGACTGGCGTGAGGGATTGCTGCGATTAATAGATGTTGACGTGAGTTTTCTGCTGGGTGTCACCTTCTACCTTGACTCCAGCCGTGGCTTGTGCTAGAGATTGTGAGCTGTCACCCATACATGATATTCGGGGTCTGCTTCATAGGTGTTGCGGCTTATATATATATTGCGGCCAGAAGTAATATGTATTACGGCCAGCATGTTCAAGGAAATAAAGAGGTAGCATTACTCAATTGATCTTGAATTGCATTGTGGTTAGTTATAATAGGTGGATTTAATTGGTTTGTAAGTTGGTTATGAAACATGGCATGATATGTATTTGGCTTAATGAAAGTGAAATTCATTTGGAGCAATTGCAATCTTCTTTTCTTATATTGAGGGAAAATACAAAAAAATATATAAATATTTGCAAGGAAATATCAAAACAATTATCTTCTAGAGTAAAAGTGAAATTGCATTGGATTTTAAAGAAAGAGCCAGGCAGGCTCATCACATTATCAATAATCACTACAATGTTGGGGCAAAATTTGGAGAGCTTTCTTTTGAAGATTTTGGATTTTTGTGCCCTAATCTTTCCACGAAACAGCTCTAAAGAAGATATTCACAAATTTGTAAGTAAGATATACTTGCACAGCTTAAAGATTTGAAGTGAAATGAAGAATGCGATTTTCGGTACTTGATGCTTGGGGTTATCCATTAGATAGCTGGTGGTGAAAAAATAGTACCTCTATATGTTTGTATCTCTGCAAATCTACAATAATTAGGTCCTTGACCTCTTTCTTAGGTGTCACCTTGAAGAGCACACGGTTATATTGAGAGCGGGTGAATCAGTATAACAACCACAATAGTATTATTTACTAAACTCCAACAATCATGCACGTAATAACACCATAACACAATGTTTACGTGAAAACCCTAATGGGACAAACCACAAAAAATTTATGCTTTTATATAGTTATTATTTTACAATGTTTGTAGGCACCAACCTACCAGAGGCACCGACCCCTAAGTTTGGAGCACCAACTCCCACTTCTGAATTTGCAGGCACCAACTCACTGGAAGTGCCAACTGCCACAACTGAGCACGGACTCAGCAAGAGTCACCAATCTCTTATTTGATAGGCACCAACCTATAAATTCTTCAATGATTGATATGATTTAAGCCTTCACCCAAATCTGATTCAATTACAACTTCTCTTCCTTCTCAAATCTCAACAAACATCATGCAATATCCTTGATCAAAGTCCGCACAGTAAACTTCTCTCATAAATCTGATCACAACTTTCTTTCATAACTCTGCTCCAAACACAAATTTGATCCACAATCAAATATCAATCTTCCTTTCAATTCTGATTACCATCAGGCACATTTCTCTTTCATAAATCTGATCCAATCCTTGTCAATATCTTCCTCTAACTTTATTACTGAGTATATCGATATTTTTCCTCACAAATCTGCTCATATCCTTTTTAAATCTGTATATATATACTTATATATTTGGTGCCATATACTTAGAAATCTGCTTTTAACGGTCTTCTATTTATTCTCCACAGGTCAGCTGGTGTATATATGATATGGCTTTTTTATACACAACACTCAACACTCACACAAACTCTCAATGACCTTCTTTCTATTCCATATTTTTCATACACTTCTTACCTCATTTTCTTTCTCTATTTGTGTCTTTAATTTCTAAGAGTCATATTCCTTCGAATAGATCCTTCCTGGAGAGACATGTCTTCCCACTAACATTTTAATTACATTTGCTTATTTTTTGAATAGATTGCTCAAACCAATCACACAATTAACTATTGGTTGACTTTTATGAAATGCTGCTTGCCCATTACTTTTTATTGTGTTAACAAACTGCTTCTGAATAAAGTCGTCGTTTCTTAAGAAAGTATCCAATATTGTAACCATTATGGAAGTTGCTTCTTGCTATTTTGATTGCTCTTAACACGATCAAGTTTGTTTATCATGATCATTTCCTTGTAAAGCGCTGTCTTTTGTAAATGCTGCCCATTATACTCTCATTGCTTCATGTCCAACAATCAGCAAGTTGACTCAGATAACCCAGCAACCAATGCCACTAACATTATCCTCTCTATTGCTTTGAGAGCTATAATATTTGATGAACCTTCTCCTTGTTGATATTATGGCCTTTACGGCAGATATCCACAACCTTGGATAATAATAAATATATAGGATATATATTTATTATAAATCGATATATAAATAATAATAATAAATATAAGGATATTTATTATTTATTGTTTATTAGAAAATCGATTTAATATATATTTGAATGGAAAAATGAAAGTTTATTTAAAGAGCCCAAGTCGGCCTCTTGAGGAGAATAAACAAGGTTTATTTTGAGGGCCCAAGTCGGCCTCTTAAGGAGCCTCCCCATTCACATATATATGAGGATCAAATTTGAGAAGGAACACACCGAAAACATAATGTGTTGTTCTTCCTTGCAAGTTTCAATACATTTCAGTGATCTGGATTAGTCCTTATGACATGCGATTTATCTCAGCATTGATGTTTGAATTGGATTAGTAATCATGTGCGACTCATTCCAGCATTAATGAGCAGCAATTATACCTACAAGTGTGAATTCATGATATGCGATCTGGATCAGAATTCTTGAGACTCCGTAAAGTGCGAGTTGTCATTCAAATGATGTGCAATTTGGATCTGCCTACACCAGCGCTATAAAGCAAGTTTTCTAGGGCAGACTTGGCGCATTAAATATACCAGATCTGTGATACACGTCCTTCAACACAACAAGGATTGATATTGATACATATATGCGAACTCTAAAGGCATTGTTAGGGCTGTAATTTGGACCAGTTATGGCATAGACTCAATATTATATGGAGATGGATTTGCAGATCTGATCTGAAAGAACATAATAGATCAGACCTAAAGGCTGTTCAGATCCAGCCCTAGGAGGGCGATCTAAAGACAAATAGAAGGAAGCCCTAAGTGGGCTAAAACAACATTAATACTTGGAGAGATTGAAGGCATTCCCAAAGTTGGATTTCAGAGCTTACAATCCAGGTAATATCTATCCATCTTTGTGATTATGTTTTTATATCCCGTGCTTAGTTTTGATAGATCTCTATAGATTGACATTCTTTGTTAAAATCTGGAAAATACTAATACTCCTTGCTAGTATTTTTAGAATTAAAAACTTTTCTCTCTTCTTGAAGCATATTCTTTTTGTTGGGCATAATAATTTACTCTTCATCACGACATAACAATCATTAACCTTCCATTTCGATTGTGTATTAAGTTTTGTTGCTACAAATCACAGCTACCCAATTCCTTAACAGCTAATGACATTCTCCTTTGACATCAATGACAACTTTGCTTTCTCACCTTTGACATTCATCTTCTTTTGACATCAATGACATTTATCTCCTTTCGACATCAATGACAACATTTTCAACACACCTCTTAGTGCATATTTTGAGGTTTTCTGTAACCTCTATCAATGGCCTTGAAGTCCTTTGTGTTGAAAAAATTGGAGTTGAGATAGAACATCACTGCATGAATAGGTTGGTGAAGTTGATTGTTCTACCTCCAATCAATAATTTTCCGTATGAGTTTATATTTTCCTCTATCTCCATTGCAATACTTTTAGATGACCTACTTGGCCTTCTCCATAGCCTCATAGAGGTACCCCATTAGAGTTTTCTCTCCATCCACCAAACACGAAACTTTTAAAAGCTTCAATACCTACAAACAAATTAAAATTGTCACTAGAAATAAAACTATACAAAAAATGATAAACATCATATAATTAGAATCTAGAAAAAGTGAATGTAAAGGATACAATTTATAATTGAGTTGGAGTAGTATTGGGATGGGTGACTCCTGGGAAGGCCCAATTTTTCACCTCTATGAGAATCACTTAGATGCAATGAGTGCTAAGCATTCCATTCATTCTCATTAGAGATATGTTCTTGTGAAACACTACTCATGAAACATGGGTCAATGAGTTTGACTCAAAAACTACACAATTGAATCTTGATAGCAATATCACAATTTGAGTTGCTCTGGAAAATATCTCCTACTTATCAATTGATGAGCTAAAGGGGCTGTATAATGAATGGTTCATAAGGCACAACACTTGCTTAGGGTTTTGCAAATGGGGTTGCATGCTAAGTGGGCTTAACCTTGGAGGAAACTCCATGGTTAAGCACGCTTGAGTTGGAGTAGTACTAGGTTGGATAACCTCCTGGGAAAGCTCAGTGCTTTACCTCTGTGAGCATCGCCTATATGCAATGAGTGGTAAGTGTTCCTTTTATTCTCACGAGAGATGTGTTCTTGTGAACCACTACATGGGTCAATGAGTTTGACTGGAAAACTACACAGTTGATTCCTGATAGCAATATCACAATTTGACTTGCTGTGAAAAATATCTCCTACTTATCAATTAAATAAAAATTTCAAGTTGCCTTGATCTCATTAGCAGCCTTCGCAAATAATCTAGAAGAAATTGTCTCTGCAACCTGCTCACCGTTCATCTCCTTTGAATAAGAAGAATAAATCTATTGTTGGCACATTAATATTTTCTTAAAAGGTGTTAGCAACCCATAAATAGTTTGCAAGGTGATGAAGTTTGTTTGCAAACTGCGTGTTATTCACTTGCAAAACCTCCTCCTTGGTGTGATCTCTCATTGAGCTAATCACCAAAGAGTGATTCCAAGTGTACTTGGCCATGAAACCATAGTTCCTAGACTCGCCAAGTCCTAGTGGGTTCTGAGCTGAGTGACCTTGGTCGAGTCCCAAGGGCCCAAGACTCTTCAGAAACTCGCCCAAGGCAAAAATCCCTGGAAACTTGGTTTTTGCCGAGTCCCGAGTCAGTTCAACCTTGCCAATTCTATGCCGAGTTTGAGTCTCGTTTCTATGAATTGGTGACTTTCACCACAAATTTTACCCAACAAAGTTTTCCTATGTTGTCCAACAAAGGGTCAAAGGATGAGCAATACAAGGGATCCAAAAAAAGTTTGGTGCATTTCCTCAAATAGTCTCCTTGGTGCCTGCATATGCTACAATATTATCAGTCAAAAATTAATGCAACCTTCTGCAACGTTTGACTTAGATTCTTAGCATTCTTTATTTTCATAGAGGTATCAATATTTATCAAGGACACCATTTGATCACTTGAAACCACTATAAACTTGATGAGTATACAATTCCTAACATCTATGTACCTATCTACTAATATTGTGCGTTAATTCTTGCACTAATATTCCTTTTTCTCTTCAAAAATTGTCTCTATATTTTCTACTACTTTTTTGGTTCATGTGGACAAGGCACCTTGATTGTTTCCTTGCAATGGTCAAGTCCATAGTTGGAAAACTTGGACACAACAAAAACTTGGCAAGCCCAAACAATTCAGCAAAAACTCGGGAACTGAAAAAAATGCTTAAATTTCATTAGAAACACTTTTTTTGTGCAAAATTCAAGGACAAGATGTATCCAATGAATCCATAAATGAGTATAAATGTGTTTTATATTAAATTTGATTGATTTGAATGCAAATTGAGTACAAAATCGCATCCTCGTGGAATCCTAATATAATAGTTAGCTGACAACGAGGATAACAACTTGTCTAAATGTAAATGTAACAATGTCAGGTAACTATTATATTAGGATTCCATGAGGATAATAGTTTTTTGCTTATTACAACATTTACATCTTCTTCCTTGGTCTTGTGAAAACTTTGGGAGAGGTTCTAAATTTCTAATAATCACATTTGAATCTTTGATACTGCTGGTATGATATTTCATCATTGATCAATGATATTATGATAGCAATAAAATAAGTTGTCCAAGTTCTTAATTTTGGTCTACATTCCTAGACCCCCTCGTTGTAATCAACTTTCTTATATGACAAGAGATCCCACTAGCTAGTGGGGGTTTGGGAGTGGATACCCCAATGGGTTTGAAGGGTAGTGATGGCAAGTTGAGTGAAGGATATATGACAAGAGACCCCAATAGCTAGTGGGGTAGGGCCTTTTTTTATGCAGCCAAGTTTTTGCCACAGATTCGTTGAGTTTTTGTAAAAAACTTGCCAAAAGGTCGACGAGATTTAGTGGCGAGTTTTTGGCTGAAAAACTCAATGATCAAAAACTAGCAAAATTTTTAAAAACTCACCAAGTACTCTACTAGTAGTCCAACTATAAAACTTGATAATTTGATAGTCCTTAAATATAGATTACATGCAGAGTTTCTAAAACATAAACGAACTAACAAAATAGAAACTACCTAAACGACTAAATCTAAGATGACCATTATAGAAACATTATAATATTTAATACTCTCCCTTAATGATCATCATACTAACTACAGAAAAAGCATAGAAGGCTGCCCCCTTCTCTTCAGAAGACTCTGCGACATGAACTTGTTGCTAAGACCCTTCTTGAATCTGCAGAACTTGTGGAAATGAGCAAGATAACCACAAACCATCCAACCTGATGTTGGGAACCAAAGGTATTACTCCTTGTAGCTGAAGACACTGAGATGAAACTAAAACCACAATTTTGAGGAAAAATCAACAAACCCTTGTGCAAACCGTTGCCCTAGCAACACTAGGTGCGATCTAGAACAACTGCAAGAAACCACGATTTTTGTGGAAAAAATTGCCAAAACCCTCCAATGATTTTTTTCTCGAAAAAATAAAAAAAATCTTGAGACTAGCAACACCAATCATGATTTTTTTCGGAAAAAAATCAGAAAACCCAATAATGATTTTTTAGGATAATATTGAAAAAAACAAACACGATTTTTTAGGAGAAAATCGATCAAAACTTGACCCGATTTTGAGGAGAAAAATTGATCAAAACCAAACATTGAAACATCAGCGAGTAGCTGACACAAAATCCAAGACACATCAACTTACAAAACTTTGTTTTTTAGGAAAAACGATGAAACCCTTTTACAAAATAATTTGAGGGAAAAAATTGCACAAACCCAAACTATTTTATAATGGACAAAAATTATAAAACCCTCGCATAATTTTTAAAGAAAAAATTACGAAAACCCACAATATAATTTTCTAAGACAATTATTAAAACCCAACACCATGATTTTTAGTATAAAATCATGCAAAACTCTTGCACAGTTGCACTATAGAAGACATGTCGATGCTGCGGCAAACAAAACAACCCATCACAAAAATCTTCATGCGGCAAAACACCAGACTTGCGTGGTAAAATACCCCAGAAAATGGCCAAACTTCATCACGGGGTAAATCAAGAAAACACTTCGCGCGGAAAACAACACAGGCAAGCGACATGCAAGTACATGCAACCCGCATAACCCTGGGCCTCCCGTGAGGGAGTTAGACCTAGACCTGCTCTGATACCATGTTATAAAACTTGATATATCGATATTTAAAAATGGAGACGTCTCCTTAAATAGAGATTACATGCAAAGTTTCTAAAACAGAAACGGAGTAACAAAATAGAAACTACCTAAACAACTAGAACTAAGTTGACCATTATAGAACATTTTAATTTTTAATAGTCAAGTCTATGACCCAACTCTCTGAACATGGGTTCTCACCATGTTCAACAAAAGGTGGTTGTAGTTCCAAAAATTCACACAAGCCATATTCGTTTCATCATGCTTCTCCTTGTTCCAATCTGTACGTGGGCTTCTAGCATGTTTTGAGAAAAAAAAAGTCTTTATGACTACATTTGGTTGGAGTTTGATGAAGTGGATGGGTTGTGAATTTGTGGACGATGAGAGGAGCTCATAATCTCTATATCTATTTCCACCTTTGATTCCCATGCCATTTTGGGATTCATCATCATTGCAATGTCTATTACTGTCCTCATTTTCACCATTTTTTATGCTTTGTCAAAGTGATGATTGCATTAATCTCTCGTTCAACCTTTGGATCAAAGTTTAGAAACAATTTGACATTGTGGATAACAACTTGTCTAAGGTGGTACTGGTGGTTTTTCCACTTGTTTTCAATCTATGATAGTTGCAAATGATTGCTTCATATTTAAAACTTAAATCATGTCTGATCACCAATCAGGTCCCATTGTACTTTAATATCACATAAATTGAATTTTGCCAATAGAGTGAACAAACTCCAGAGTGGTGCGTATGATTAAACAGCAGCAAAACAAATCATATAATTCAATGGCACAAGCAAGAATGCAACCTGTTATGAAATAATTATACAGACTAGAACATCAAGTTATTGGGTAAATCCCATATGAGTTATCTTATGTATAGAGGCATTAGATTTCTAGAGCAAATGACTTTGAAAGTAGATTGATAAAGTTTGAAACTTTGATTCTTTCTAAATGCTACACATAACTGGGTTTATCCATGTTTTGGAAGAATTGGACAAATATCAATGATAGATATTGCACAGGGTACAAAGTTGTAATGGTAACAGTCTGTTAAAACAGATCACCTTGACTCAAATATAGAAAACACTAATGCATATTAATTGAAGTTTAGGACCTCTAAGCTTATCTGCAGTTATTATCCTTAAAGATAAGCCAAAACACTTTGTGCGTAAATGCTAACAGTTCACTCAAAAAAAACATGTTAATGATGGGGAACTTTTACAAACAGTGCCATTACTGTTAGGAAGCTGAGAAGAATGTAGTAGGAAGGCCACAGAATTAAAAAGTGTTCATTTTCATTTAATAAAATTGCTTTTTGGTCATCTGAGGCTGCGGGTACACCACTGGGTTTGCCCAGGGTATTGTCCGGGTGCCCAGCTACTCTGTGGGCTCGATGTAGCTTATAGATAATGCAGGCGCCCAGGCAGTACCCTGGGTGTATCCAGTGGTGTAACGGTACTGGATCAGTACTTGTAAAGGACCAGGACCAGCATCGGAGGCCGAGGCAAGGAACCCAGTAACATAGGAAAAAATTACTGTAAACTTAACATTGAAAACAATGATAAATAAATGAAATACCTGGCTTGAATTAAAAAAAGGTGGAACCATAACTAGTTTAGATCAATTCAAATGTATGTATAACACGAATGTGCATGTAAAAAACAACATTTCTAAACTCTTAAAAAATTCCAGAAATGTTAAACAAATTTGAAAAAGCTTGGAAAACAAAATAAGTAAAATAAAACTTACCTGAAAAGATCTTCAAAAATCTCAAAAATTGCACATCTACAATTGCGTAAAATCCCCATAAGAAGAGAACAAAGGCAAATGGTCACTGTGAGAGTGATATGTAAAGGTGCAGAGGGCTTAAAAAGGAGACAAATTTGCACTTTTAGCACATTCCAGTAGGCAGGCTGCATTGCAAACGTGGGGCTGAGTTACAAACTCAGAGTTATTGAGTACTCTGAGTTTCAGCCTGCAACTCGCTGATATTTGCCTGCAGTTACATGATCAAGACACTCAGCATACACTGCAGCTTGCTAGTACTTGTAGATTAGGCAATTTACAGTAAATTTTTGATCCCTGATTTAAACAATTGTCAATACCTAATGTTTTTCTATTGGAGGGGTCAACTTTACATCTTTGAATGTAAGTAGCATTATCTCGGTTATGAGCTCTAGCTTAGCAGTCTCATCACATTTTCATCCTAATGATTAATACATAGTGTGATTCAAAAGCATCAATATCAATATCTCTTGAGGGTTCTTCTAGAAGCATCTTTTTCAATTTATTACGGACAATGGAAACCTGAAGTTTGACATGAAACCTTTTGTACAAATGTAATTCAACTCAGAGTTAAACTGTGCAGGGTACCCAAACACAGGATAAGAATGAACTCCTCTTCCAGGAGTTTGAAATCAACTACAACACACTTCCTGAAATATTTCGCAAGGGATCTTGTGTGTTAAGGGAAGAGGTAATCGTTCTTTGTAAAAAACGAACTGGATTCATATTGTTTATTGTAGCATTTTCATGTTCAATCAAGTTATAGAAGCTTTATTTTTTCAATATGTTTCTCTATATTCATCTCTACAATGTTCAGTATCTTTATGTTCATGTTGTGGTAAAATGGTCCTCCTAAGAGAATTTTATTTGATAAAATATGAAATAATATAAAACTTAAGCTATATGATTGTATTTCTGTATTGATTAAATCACCGGTATTTGAATAAGCTCTCATCTTTGATATTATTTGCATTGGAAGGTCATTTCTCCAAAAGAGGTCTAATTCCTAGTTTTTATGCATACCTTGACAATGAGAAAGACCACATGGTGAAAGAAGGCGGCCGTGCATGATAAACAGTGCAAAATATGAGTTTGAAACTAAAACTGATGAAACAAAGTACAATAAATTTATAATCATTTGTAGAATCAGCTAGTACATGACTAAGAACTTGGATGAATGGTTTAAGGTTCAAGTTATTAGGAGCATCTTTAGAAAGATACCAAGTACAATGTGTTTTTTTCGTTCTGGTACATGACAAAGAATTTGGATGAATGGTTTAAAGTTGAAAAGTATTAGGAGCATGATCACAAAGATATCAAGTACAATATGCTTGATTTGTTTTGGTTTAAGTTGCCCTTGATTCTGTGTATTGTATCCTTAAATATCCAAGATTTCTTTGAGTTTGAGAATGCATATGCGGAGCCTAGATAACCTGCACTGCAGAAACAAAATTAGCATTTTGCTGAAGATTGAAGAAGCCTCTTAGAGTTTGTAACAGATAGTGAGTTGAATTACTGAGAAAAAAAGATGATTGAATTTGTTGAGGGAACAAATAGGTACGGTGTGATGGGTTAAATCAACTAGCAGTGAGCAAGTCTACCTTAAAATTGCCTTCCTAAACATAGAGAAAGGATATTAAACATAACACAAATTTCAAATTTATTAGCTATTTTATAGTTCAAAATTTAACCAAAACCTCCAATACTTTAAAAAATTCTCATCACTGCCCGACTTTTCTATTAATAGAGTTTCCAATATTGACCTACATTTAAATGTTTTCTTCTTCTCTCTATCTCTTTTTGTTTAGATTACCAATGTATATATACACTTCTAAAGTGATGATTTAATTGTGTTTCCAAATCCGACAATTGATCACAAGAATTAGATATTCAATAACATGATCATCCATGCCCTATGAAGATTAAATTTTGGATGTAAATATTCTCTCTTATGTATTGTGTATGGCATTGTTCATGTACTTGAACTCATTGTTCCATGGGGATGCGTCTCCCTCCAAAACCCCACATTTTCAAGACGAGGATATCTCTAGGATGCGAGGATCTGAAGGAAACATCCTTTGTCATTCCGCAACCAATGCTTCTATCTCAGAGATGTCGTTGGGACATCTAAGGGACTCCTAGGATTCTCCTGAACATCTTGAGGATGCCCAAGCATCTCCTCCAATGAAAGGCCTCAAAAGTATCAATTTTTTATTGACATACCCATAGCCAATCCCTAATGGCCTCTAGGCCCCACATAAACTCCACAAACTCTATAAAATTACCTCCTATCCTTATTTCAACTCACAATAACAAATCAAGAAAAAGCTGATAGTGTGAGTGTGAGATTGAGAGCTGAAAGTTCAAGGTGAAAGAGTGAGAGTGAAGTGCAAGAGGGTTTAGGAGGATCAAGAAGGGCAGGAAGAGGAGTGACATCAAGTTGTAGGCATTTTTCAAGCAAGAAGTATGATTCAATGATTGATTTAAAAAATAAAATATTAGTTTCACGATTTATGTTGATAGAATCCATAGACATGGCTGCATATTGTCATCAACAATGAAAAAATCATATCCTAAGTTGCAAGTTTCAATTTTAAATTTTAAACTCAATAGTTATTAGTTTAGTTTTTAATTTTCAATTTTGCAAAAAAAAATAATGATAACTTCTGTGTCCTATGGTTTTGCCTTTCGTGTGTCTTGAAGTGATAAAAACAAAAGTGAAATCCTTTGTTGACAAAGATTAAGAACAAAGAGTTTTATTTGTGTATTGTAATATGCACCCTTATATCCCCTTGATTTTTTTTGCTCGAGTTTAAGAATATTTGATAGAGAGAATAGAAAGAGCTAATTTATATTGCAACAAATACAATACAAATAAGATTGATGTGATTGTCAACATGCCTCCACCTAAGAACATTTCTGAAATACGTAGTTTGCAAGGGAAGATCCAAGCCATACGCAAATTCATTTCTCAGTTGGCTGATCGCACCCTTCCATTCACGCGATTGTTGAAGAAGGATACACGTTTAAATGGGATAGCGAATGCCAAGAAGCTTTTGAATCCATCAAGAGCTACCTAGCCAATCCTCCCATTTTAATGCTAGCTATGCAAGATAGACCATTTTTGTTATATGTTTCAGTGTCACCAAATGCTTTGGCGGCCTTGTTGGCCCAATACAATGACGCTGGCAAGGAAAGAGCGGTCTACATCCTTGTTGACTATGAAACTCGATATCTGTCATAGAAAAGCAATGCCTCGCTTAGGTGTTTGCAACTGAGAAGTTAAAACATTATCTATTGCATCCAGAAACTCGAGTCCTCACTAAAAATGACTTGTTAAAGCTCTTATTTTCCAGAGCCGATCTTTCAGGACGGCTAGCAAAGTGGGTAATGTTGCTCTTTGAGTTTGACCTTAAGTTCGTAACTCACAAGTCTATTAAGGGACAAGCTGATGCTGATCAATTAGTAGATGCTCTTTCCCCAAAAACATTTCCCATGTTGGATAAGTTTCCTGAGGAGAATTTGTGCACAATTGGTCATGACCCTATTTGGGATATGTACTTTGATGGCTCAAGGTGTCAGACGGGTTCTGGAGCAGGTATCATCATGATTTCACCTGAAAGAAACCAGTTCTTTCCTTTCGCCTTGAATTTCATTGCACAAACAACATTGCCAAGTACAAAGCCCCTATAGCTGGCTTATGTGCTGTGATTTCTTTTGAAGTCACATGTCCATATTCATGGTGATTCAGAGTTGTTTGTGAACCAAATTACTGGAAAGTATCGTGCCAAGTAATCCAAGCTATCTTAGTTTTGATAATTAGCTTTAGCCCTTCTTAAAACAATTCTCATCCTATACCATTGATAGCATTCCCAGGAGAGAAATTTGGCATGCAGTTGTAATGGCAAGCTCAAATTACCTTGTACGCCCCGATTACAATACGAATGAATATCACTATGTGGTTCATGTTCTCCAATCTCCTGTGGTATTAGAGAAGCCATTCTTTGATAATCTTATATGTGCTCATGTGGATTTGGGTGAATGGTTCTCTGATATCTTTGCTTATCTCAAAATGGGAGTTTCCCCGACGATGCAAGTAAAAGTACTTGCACCCGGAATCCGCTTGGTATTTAATCTTATCAAATGTTCTCTACCGGATATCATACAATGGCCTCTTGCTACGCTGTCTTATTAAGACTGAGATATCCCTTGCTCTTCGTGAGGCTCATTTGAGGTTAGCAAGAGGGCATGTCGATGGTAAGTCTTTAGTGCATAAATTGATTCACATGGGATATTATTGGCAAACAATGGAGCAAGATTCCTATGCCTTTGTCAAGAAATGTCCCCAATGTCAGTAACATAGAAACCTGATTTGAACTCCCGCCCAGGAACTCCGAAGTCTGACATTGCCTCGGCCTTTTCAAACTTGGGGATTGGATATCATTGGTAAGATATCTCCCTGTTCTCTAAAGGACATACCTTAATCATAACCGCCATCGATTACTTCACAAAGTGGGTCAAAGCGATCTCGCTAAGATCTACTACAGCTGAAGCAATCTATAGCTTTCTCCTAAACACTATCATTTCTTGTTTTGGATTGCCTTTCAACCATTATCTCCGATAATGGTACATCCTTCAAGAACAAGGAAGTGAAGCAATTCCTCGAGAAGTTTCATATTCAACATCATATTTCTACACCTTATTGCCTGCAATCCAATGGTCAAGCTGAGGCTTCTAACAAGACCATTGAACAAAGTTTGCGAAAGACGGTAAGCAAGCATGGTAAAGATTAGCATGTCCAATTAAACTATGCATTGTGGGCGTATCACATGGGTGTCCGTATGTCTACTGGTACTACACCATATAGCTTGGATATGACGCTGATGCCATAATGCCCCTTGAGTTGGAAGTGCCATCTTTGCGTGTTTCTTTGAGGGGGTTGATTGATGACGATACTAATTGTGTTAACCGTGAACACAAGTCAGAATTGTTGGATGAGTGCCGCCTTAAGGCCCTCCAACATCTTCAAGCTTATCAAAAGTCTCTCTAAGCAATACAATCAGAATGTTCTTGTTCAAACATTTAAAGTGGGTGATCTCATTCTCGACGAGAATCAAAGGAATGTAAATGCACCACTTGATCAAAGAGGAAAATTCAGTCCTAATTGGTTAGGCCCTTACATCCTCACCCCTATTTATGGTTCTTGAGCTTATGGCTTGTTCGAAATGGATGGCACGCCACTCAAAGAACCCATAAACGCAATGCATCTACGAAGATACTATGCATAAGTTTTGTGTCATATACACAATCCTAAATGTCCAAGTGATCCTGGTGTGACATTCCATCATGAACACATTTTGCAATCATTGCATTATGATGTGTGTGTGTGGGTGTGGATGCCATGTCTAAAAACTAGTCATTTGTAAATGTGTGTATTACGTGCATATACATCAAGCTAATTCCTACACCCAACTACAAGCATTAGCTCATCATGCGAAACATGTACAATATATTTGTAAAGCATAAATCATGTGATGTCATCTAATCTAAACATGTATAAGACATCCATAACATACATGAGAAACAAAGTCATAGTATCCATTAGAAGCACAAATAGACGAACAAGAATCTATATATATATATATATCATCATCATCATCATCATCAATGTCAAAATGTACATGTATCACATCACTACAAAATCTTGTGATGTTTGTATATATGTGTATACAAAAAGAATGCTATACAAAATCATGATCTCTATCTGTCAAAAATGTGTGAAGCAAACTAAAGTTCTGACCGGGGCATGGGCCCCCAAGCTTGCCGGTGTCGGTGGATCAGGATCACGGCGAGGTTGCCGGACTAAGACTGACCGAGAATGAGTGGCTGAAGAGCTCGCTGTGTGTAGCCCTTTAAGCTGTCCTCTTGCATCTTCCAAAGAAACCTGCAACTCCATCTCCCTCTGCCTTGCCTCCAGGACCCTTGCATCAATTGACGCACTCGAGGGTGATCGAGATCGCCAACTGCATTGCTTTGAGTTACATTGACCTGCCTTTGGAGCTCATCGACCTGGGCATGAAGGGCGTCAAGTGCCTGATTGACACTCTCAGCCCGAACTACCTCTCGGTCTTGCTCCCGCATTGCTAGGTCCCGCTCTCTCAGAATGGTTTGCAGCTCAGCATCTCATTGATCTCTCTGACCTATCACGGTGGCTAGCCGGACATCTCTCTACACCAACTTCGCTCGTACCTCCTCATAAATAGTCCTCAAATGGGCCACGGGCTCGAACAAGCCTATGTGCTGTCCTGCTGTCCGATGAGGCATGTAGGCATTTAGCATTGTACCCTCAATAGGTATAGTTGGCACCGCCTCCTTGAGCACATGAAAAATGTAATTCAGCCATTGGCTATTGCTCTCTGCACCCAAAAAGGAAAGAGATCATGTCAGTATCTGAATCATGTGCATATAAAACCATCTACAACTAGTATATCAAGTCATCTATAATTGGATTAGTAGCCTACCAGTCAGGATTTGGCGGGGGTGCCCAGTTAACAAATGCTTGGAGGGTACTTGTGGGCGGCGGCGGCGGCGGTGGCGGCGACGCTCTCACTCGAATAGGCCGTGGAGATAAGGGTGCTGGAGACCCCACCTATGGAGGTTGCACTGGTGTTACCGTAACAGGTGGCGGTGATGCCACCCTTTGCCTTTGTCTCGCCCTCTCCTCCTGGTGTGGAGGACTCCTACGGGGACTCTCTGGAGGCACCTTGTGCACCCAGCTGGGCGGTTGGTCTATCCTCATTCGGGTCCTCGCCTAGGGGTCTAGGATCACCTCCTTCCGCATCTGCTGGAAAAATGGGTGTAGGTCTTGTGCAAGCCCACCATGTAGCGAACTCGTCTATCACCCCGACATCATCAATGTCAAGTGGCGGAGGTGCATCATCATCTGTCTCCTCTAGAGGGCTCTTTGATGCTTCCTCGAGTGTTAGTCAAGGACAGTCTTGTGGTTGTGCGGGACTCCTCGCCGACCAAACATACGTGGGTGGGGCAACTGGAAGAGTTTGTACCTGTCTGAACAGGTGCATGCGTCAACCCTAGTTGTATGGCATCATGATATAATCATGGCGCCCAGCTAGGAAACGATTGCGTTGCATCGTCAGTATGGACACAAGACGATGTCTAACATACTTAGGCAATTTGTGATCAACTGCCAATGCAGCAAGTCCCCAAATCTCCACTCGCGCTGCCTTAATGGATAGGTGTGAGAGCGAGGGAGCTGAGCACCGATGGCCTAAGGGTAGCCCTCAGGCTAGGTGCAAGTGATGTGCTCAAACATCCAAATTTGTAAGAGTGTGCAAGTATTAATACTATCTAACTCATGATGCACGTAGCGGCTCAAGTCATAATATAAGTGGGCTAGCATGCTGTGGCCCCAAGCATATATGCATCCGTTTCCTCTGTGGCTCAGATACACAGAATGAGGCTCCCAGGTAGATGCGAGCCCATTTGTTAGTAGCCACTCACAACGCCATTGTCGTAATCAGGATGCGTCTAAACAAAGGTATCTGAACATGTTCCCGCTCAAGCCACCGCACATAGATGTGCCCAAGTCGCCCACGATATGACCAGATTCCCATAATTGCCCCTCTCACTATTGCTGAGTGGTGAGAGGCTGGTCCATAGTCACACTCTCCTTGCAGATAGTGAGGTGTAGAATGCGGTAGACATCTATCAAAGTAAAAATCATATCCGCGGTAGCAAGATGAAAAGACATGGTATCAGTGCCCAATCGCTGCATGAGCGCCATCAACATAGGTGCATGGAACTGCATCTTTGGCACTTGGTAGACCCACCAAAGGCCCACCCGCCGAAGTCTAACCCATTGCCTCTGTAAGCTCCTCAACATGACCTTAGAACATGGACATTACATGCCCAATGGTGTGCTCTCGCATCTCTAGAAGAGCTTGCAAACCCAAACAATGGCGATGCATCAAGACATGCTCAATTGATCATAAAAAAATATGACAAATTCTTAACTAAGTCTACCGGACATGTGCGTGACTGGAGGATGGTAGCGTGACTAGTGTCCAAGGACGCGAGCACGAAAGTTCCTCCGGGGCAAACATGCGGATCCGAGACGCATGCGCTATGCCAAAAATTAAAACTGCTAAAAAATACAAAAACTTGACAAAAGGCGGTCAAACGAGGCCTATCTCATCCAACAATTCCTACATTGCAGTGCATAGCTCCTCAATTCGGATCTCCCAGATTTCTTGTTTGCGAGGCATTATCGCTGAGATTCTCTGGAAACTCAACGAAATGCTCGCGGTGAATAGTGAAAATGACCCTTCTAAGGGCCCACTTCACAAATATATAGCCTAGAATTGGCCCAAAATTGTGGAAAATTTTTCGACGACAATCTGGCTCCAAATTCCTTTGTTTTTCCTCACCAGCTGGGGGCAAAAATATGGGTGCATATATTTCCCTTACACTTGATTTTTAATTCCAACTGGAACTAACGTCTCTTAAGCATTCTTGCTAGGGTAGCTTCTTCCATTTTTGGCTCTGTTAAATTTTAGCTATTGCAGACCTTGTCATAGGAATTGTTGTACTTCCTCGATGAGTGCTGGGGGCACCCACTTGATCAGCTCTAGCAGTCGCCACAAGTAAAGTTTCCAAGGTAATAAATGCACTTAATGCACTGTATATACTTAATGGATTTATCTTCTGAGCAACTTTAGTGCACTTGATCCCTCAAGGAGATCAACTTACTAAAGTGGGGGCAAAAGTAGTGTCGTAAAATGACACCCTATGCATTTATGACACTTACGCATCAAAACCCCGTGCATTTATGATCAAGGTCCATGATTAAATATTTATATTTTGGCATCATGAACCCTCTGAGCAAAGTGCCCACTACCCCTTGTCCAAATTTGGATTCAATATGGTCAGATGTTCGCACGGTGCGTGGACGTCCTTGTGAAGTTCAAATTTAAAAAGAACATATTCGTATTAAGACCGCTTTCGACAAGTGTCCCTTATCTTGGGCACGTACAAAATGGCTACCACCGCCCATTTTGAACCATAAAAGCCTTCATTTTCCTCATTTGAGCTCTCTATCTCTCTCTCTCTCTAGCTCTCGAACTAAAAGCTCTGACTCTCATTATTATCTCAAATCTTCCAAAGCAAATCTCTGCCAAATTCATCATGCAACCTATTCTTATCATTCATGGAGAGGGGTCTATGCGGCGTAACGTTCTCTTTCATTTCTTCTATTTCCGGATGCAATACTAGTTTATTCATATTGATCTATTGTTGTTTGTATACTTGCATTATCTATAAATTGCGTAGTAGGGGCTTTCCTCCACAAGTAGGGTTCGTTTCTTCTACTTGTCATCATATCACTTCTATTTGTGCAATAGGGACTTTCCTCCCTCAAGCGAGGCTCGTTTCTATTACTTGTGTTGTGTAATAGGGGTTCTCCTCCATTAAGCAGGGATTTATTTCTATTAGTTGTTTTTATATCAGTTTTATCTCTATCTATCTATTTGGTTGTCCATGGAGGTGGGAACACCAAAGCAGGGGTTTGACTGCGACAAGCCTCTTTACGACCACAACAATTTTCCTATCTCAGTGTGTGCAGGTGGCGAACAGGTCTGAGAAGCAAGAAGATCGGGATTGGAAGCAAGAAGGTCTAATACATTTTTTATTAGACCTGTTTACTTCAAGTTATTGCATTTACTTTCAAGATTATAGTTATTCCATTGCATTAGTATTCCAATCCCCTAGCTCACCAGAGTGCTAGTAAAGTGAGGTAGCGTAAGGAAAATTTACTCCGCAGCAAATCCCTTGCTCCACAACTTGCAAAAGTTATTTTTATATAATAACATGAAATACAAATTTAGCTTTTAGTCTTGTTTATATGTATAATCAATTGAACATTTGGTTTTGGCCCTTGGGATTTAGAGTTAGAACTAATTAAGTATGTTCTTGCACTATGTCTATCAATATGTTTGTGAACTCAAAATGATTCAGTTGGGAAAACAAAGTTAATTCTAATCAAGGTTGCAAAACTCGCACTTGGCAAAAACTTGCCAAGGCCTGAAAAAAAAATCGGGAAAAACTTGACAAAAAACTTGGGAACTTAAATAACAGCTTAGTTTTAATTAGAAATGCATTTTTTCTGCAAAATTCAACGAGAGGATGCATCCAATGAGTTTATTAATGAGAACACAAAAGAAACTAGTTGAGTTTAGATATATATAAATTCAAAGTGGGTACAAAATCGCATTCTCATGCGGGATGCTGATGGCTAGAAGCAAAATAGTACTAAATAGTTTCTACAAAACTAGAAGTAAATACATCATCACAATTACATCTTCCTCTTCCCAGCTCTACTAACAAATACGAGAGAGGAACTAGAGGGTCTAGTCTAGTCCTAATAGTAGAACCCTGCACTGGGCATGACTGTGCCTTCTTGCTCGGTATCTCTGATGATGTGTGTGACTTGCTCTCCATCCTGGATGTAGCTCCTCCTCGCACTGGCAGTGACTCCTCATTTGACTCCTCAATGTCATCCAATGTGAAACCAAATCCACCCATCTCCTTAAATCCACTCAAATCTGCCTCCAATACTCTAAGTTGCCGGTCGGGTTCGGGGACAGATTCGGGCTCGAGAATCTGGTTCGTGGATTTGTGAATTTTTTTCCCATCATGATTCGTATGGGTTTGCGTGTGTGTGTATATATATATATATGCATTATATCTGCAAAATAAAGAGAAATATACATAATTGTAAAACCAAATCATTTCATAGTATGAATCTATGATGCTTGATCATTGATCAATGCCAAATGTCAAAGTCTTCATAACTAGGTCTTAGGTAGTCTTTGTTGGTGGCTGTTTTCAAGTCCCTACATCCGACAAATGAGGTTTGAGTGATTTTGGCCTATTGGTAAGTCATGTCTGTCTGGGATTTGGGCGAGAGCTAAGCTAAGTTTGTCATAGAGATGGGCGAGAAACCAAGTGATTTGTGATAAAACGAGTTAAAACCCTTTGAGAATCCTTTTGCCAGCTTCAGTTTGACCTTAGAAAGCCATGGTGGATTGTGGGAGGTAACCCTACTGAAGCTTGTTGAATCCTGAAATTTGGCGAAGTCTGGAATTTTTCGAAAACCCCCCAAATCTAAAATCTGCATCTTAACTCCTATGAAGCTGGAACCTATCTCAAACATCCTAAAAGTATTTATACAAATATAACTTAAAGTATAAGAAATTAAATAAATCAGACTTATACTTAAATGTTATATTTGTGTAAATCCCCTTGCCCCGGAATTGGAAAATTCGAAACTCAAACCCAACTGCTGCAAATGTGAAAATAAGAATGAAAAAGACGTTTTTTGTTGTTTAATGTAGGAATAAAACCAAGGCCGAGTTTTTTTAAAAAACTCGCCGATTTTTTGGGAAAAACTCGCAGAGCCAAGAAACTCGGCGAGTCTTGCAATTTCTAATTATAGTTGAAATAGTTGCAGAGAACTCGGTGAGAAAACAATTTCTTGCAAGAAGTTAGAGCCGACGAGGTTTTCGGGCTTTTACTCTCCGAGTTTTTGCAAAAACTTGGTGAGTCTGTGTTAAATTGTCGACCACATTTGTATAAAGTGTTTCAGCATCAAAACAAAAGGTTTATTTGTTTTTTATGACTTCTTGTTTGCTGGTCAAGCCACAAAACACCCTTCTAAGGTATTGCAAGGTCAGTTGCAAGGATTTAAGTCGATTTGAAGTGGATTTTGAAGCAAAATCAGGTTCTCAGGTAGCTTTTCAATTTTTTTTTGTTTTTTTTTTTAAATTCATTTTTCTCCTTTTTGTTGCATCTAGGTTTATAGAAACTCAATAATGACATTTCCTAAGTACTCTAAATTGTTTTTGAATGTAATGAACACGATTTTTTGACATATTCACTGTGTTCTTAAGAATCTCAACTTTTCCTAAAATTTTCAAATCCTAAAACTTTTTTCTTGTTTCTTTTCAAGTTTCAATTGTTTAAAATTAATTTAGTTTGTTTGCTAATTTTTTTATTAAAATATTAATTTGTGGTTTCAACTTGTATGTGTAGGTTGATAATTTAATTGATAATGACAAATAAAGATTCTTCTACAACTAGGCCATCTTTGGGGTCTGCTAGTGCCTTTGTAGAAACATGCCCATCTGGATATGTAGGAACGCATCCTAAAAGGGTTAGAGATAAGGCTAGGAAGTATGCCTTTGAAGTACCAGATCATAATACCGTAATTTGCATCAAGTGTGAAAAACCATTTTATGGAGGCATACACTGCTTGAAATACCTCCTTGTAGACATCACAAAGCATGATGCAAGGGTTTGTAAGATCACAGATGAAATAAAAAGAGAAATTAATGCCTTGCTTGCTGCTCAAGAAGAGAAACAATTTCAAAGGGAAAGGGCAAAACTAGCCATGAAAGCATGCATAGTTGAATCTCAAGGTGTTACAATCAACCTTGAAGAAGAAGAAACAACACTTGAGGGCGTAGTGGGCTCTCTTCGTGGCCCATGTATCTGCAAATCCACCACCACCTCGGCCACCACTTCTGTTACTTCTAGTAGAGCACCACTATCAATGTCGTAGGCATATTCTCTACCTGATTATTTTGTGCACAGAAACACACTTGGAGCACAACCATCACTGAATGCATTTGGGTGGAATAGAGAGGTGCATCAGTAAGTAGACATTGCTTGTGTTGATTTCTGGTACTTCAACAACATCCCTTTCAAAGTGGTAGAAAATTCATATTGGCTTAATTTGGTTACTGCAATGACTCTGGCGAGAAAAGGCTACAAGGCGCCTTCTCGTCTTGACTTGAATGGGGGACTAGTTCAGTTGTTTAGTTTTTAAATGTTTTAACTTTTAACTTTTAGTTTTGAATCTTGATAAGTTATGTTGAGTTTTGATTTTTAGAGCGTAGACTAAATTATTATTGCAATATCTTTATTTGCTGCATTATATTGTCATGTCAACCAACTGCTTTCTATAGAACTTCTGTACATCCAAGTACAAGAACAAATTGAGTGCCTTCCAACTTGATGTTGGGTAACCAAGTGTGATGAGCCCTGCTGGCTCAATCTCTAACCACTTAGGCAATTGACAGTTTTTTGATGTTTATTGCAATGATTTGTACTTTTAAGTCCTTTTGAGAATATATAAATTGGAGTTTGCAGATAATAAACAACACATAAATTGAAATTGAGAATGCTTGCAATTAACCAACACAGATTGCCTTATTTTTATTGATAGGCAATTACATTACATATCAATGGCAAATATAAAACTAAAATAAACTAGCAGCTATATTGTGGAACTTGTATCAAATCGCACCATCTGGATATTCACTTGAAACCCATCCCAAACTGCATTAGAAGATCTGCTAGAGCTGGCGACTATTAAAGGATGAAATAAAAGCCCAAAATACAAGGCAATTTAGCCTAAGTGCTTGACGCCACAGCTTCCGTTGCTCACGTGGCCTTGTATACCTGTGAGGCTCCCTTAGAAATGCTCAAAATCAGACTCAAAGAGCCGCGACTTCTTATTGCTGGTCGCCTGAGACTAAACTCTGCAATTATTCTTCAAATTCTTTCCGAATTTCAACTAATTTGCTCAATCTGAACCTCTAAATGAAGCCCACAGGGTAGCAATAATTCAACTGGTCTTTCATAGTCTCAGATGCACAAACATTGGAAAATTAACATCCTCCAATGCTGAAAATCACAAAAACCCTAGGTTTCATGGCTCAATTCCCAAGAACATTCAATAACAAAGCAGATAGTCAATAACATAATGAATCGATTTTCACTTTGGCTTTTTATAATTCTTTCATGAGGTTTGATTCCCGAGGCTTCTCCAACAAGTCACATTAATGACTTATAAAATAGCTTGAATTGACTTGATAAATAATCCTCAATAAGTTCGATCCAAGTAGCTTTTTCAATAAGTCTCTTTTAATGTCCTTATATGTGCTTTTGTGGTTGACTTTAGGTTATATCATTAATTAGAGTGTACTTTTCCATTAAATATAATGACCACTCACATAATAATATTTTATAAAGTTAAATAATAACTTTATAATATAACCATTATAAATCACTTCATTAATGCCATTATAATTTTAATATCTCATTTATTACTCATCATCTATCTGTCTCGTCTGAACATGTTAGTCAACCACTGCTTCCATTGTGCAACCATACTAAAAATAATAAGGGTCCATCTCTATCAATCCCCTAACTATAATTAGTAAATCCTTAAATATTTGATCAACAAAAATGCCAAGGGTCAATATTGCAATTGAGGCCGGTCTAGGTGCCCTGCCAAATATAGAAATGGTGGATAAATGATTTACTATAAATAGTAAGTTTACCAAATTGACCCAAACGAAGAACAATCCTAAATACTTCTGACCTCTGAAAGGGAAAGAGCCTCTTGGTTCTGCCAACTAGGTCCCTCTAACCATTTGACTTAGCCTACAAGGGCCAATAATAGGCTAATCCAATCATAAACCATATTAGCTTAAAGAGGGGATATCATAGTCCACCCTCCCAAAAATTGCTTGTCCCCAAGCAATCTCAGAAACAAAATAACACACTAGTCTACCCGAATCCCAAGGGTAGAACTATGTAATGTTCTTGCTAATACCAACTAGCTCCTATAACACCAATACTATAATAATTGATAGTACCTGCCGAACCAAATCAATACCAACCATTGGTGTCACAGGAGGAAACAACTCAAAGGGAAGCAACTCGGAAGGCTGGCAAAGTTTACTTCCCAAAATTGCGCAAGATGATCTGTCATACACATTATCTAACACATGCGAGAGTCAAAAGTAAAATCAGATGTACTCAACACCATGTACACACCCCAAAGCTTCTCTGCGAGCCTTGTCTGAAATCCTGATGCACTAGAAGGATCCCAAACTTTGAATAAAAGCCTTCCGAGAAGATCATCCTCAGACTTCTGTTGCTCAACTTTGAACTCAACTTCATCGTGCCAAAAGTGGTGAAGCCAACCAATAGGGCACACCCAAACTGCGGTGCTAACCTTGTCATCACTTGGGTCCCAAAGCACACTGAACTCACATCCATTTGCTATGTGGAGATACAAATCACGAAAGGTGTCTGCAACGCCACAACTATCTCCAACCCTTGCTAGACTCCCATGGATGTGCTGACTCTGCAAGTAATTCCCCACCGAAGGTGGAGTCAAATACTCACAACTACTACTTCCATCTAATCTGCACTGATGCCTTATCAAATCCTCCATGTGTGGATTAGAAAAGAAGTGATGAGTACTCCACCCTATGCAGCCACAATAAAAAGCTCCCACCTCGGTCAATGGCTGACTGTCATAGTTCTTAATATAACCTCTGTCATCTGACTCATCACCAACAACACCCGCAGTGGATGTAATCTCAGGAGAACCTGATGCAACATGTGGTTCTCTACTGCTCCCAACAGATGCACTCATCCCATCTGTATCAATTGCACCTATAACTCTGACAGGTGTGGCTACATCCTCAACTTGCTCATGACTGTAATCCGTGGATATAAGATTATCACCAATTGCCACTGTAGAAGACTGTACTGTATCTGTAGTTGGTGAAGACTGTGCTAAACTCAACTCCATGGTAAGCTCCTCAATCCGTGACTGAGACTCATGAAGGGCCAACTGTGCGCTCTCCAAGGAGTCCATAGTCACCTCAAGCTTATGAGTGAGCTCATCTACCTCCTCCTTTACCTTCAAGGCATCATAACAAGTGCAATCCCATTCAAGAAGATAGTCTCTGTCAGCCAATAACTGTAAATAGTTATGTTTCATTATACCAATGGCTTCTCGAAGTGCATGGAACTCTACTAGGGAAAGGCCACTATCACCATGCTCATCGGACATAGGAGTACTCCAACCAAAGGTGGCCAACATCTAACGAGCAACATCAAAATGCTCTATGGCTATGGCAATCATGCTGTCATTAACCTTAAGTTGCCCAACCAAATGATGAGAACTCTGAAACCAATGACTCCCATGCAAGTGTTCTGTCCCAAAATATGCACTATGATATGAGACTGTATCTACATCACTCACTTCATGATAAGCAACAACATGTGTGCTATCATTAGTGCACACATCAACATCCAAGGTACTGCTGCTAAGCACCTCAATGGATGGCTCAACTGGTAAAGTGAAGGCTGCTGTTTTGACAATCTCTTCACACACTTCCGCTTCCAATGTAACTATGAGTCCCTCCAAATCACGATCCTAGTACCTATTGCCTACCAATGAATTTTCTAATTTATTTTCCAAGGTCTGATTTGCAAAATCAGACTTGTTGTGCCCCAGATCTGCATCACATAACTCATTTCTAACACCCAAATTTTGAATGTCAACACTAGGGAACTCCATACATCCATCTTTCACACATGGAATGTCTGCTATCTCAGGAGTGGGCTCAACATTAGAACTGCTGTCATAAAAATTAGAACTGTTATCATTGCTGATAACTTCTTGGGCGCTGTTGATGTCCATTTCCTCAAATTTCACCTTCCTATCACCAGACACCATTTGCTTGTCATTACGTGAACCAACTCTTCTTGCAAATAGATCGCAAGCTTTTTTAAGATGTTTCTTTACCAAACCAATCTTATTGCACAACCTTGGATGAAAGTCCATGAAATGATAGAAAGATAAATCTTTCTTAACATATTGAGGGAGAGTATTATATTCCTCAAACATGCATAAGTATTTCTTCTCTTCTGCCACCCATCATATCCTGTGGTGACCAATTTGTTGTGGCTGCATATGAAACCCCAACCCTGCAGAATGGTAGGAAACCACTCTAATACCATTGTGATGAGCCTATGAATACAAGACAAAGTAAACAATTAAAATAAAATTATTAATCTTATAAAATAAAAATTATTAGCAATTTATGAAGACAAAGTAAAGTAATTTTTTTAAAATAAAACTTGTGATATAATTTTGATTTCAAGGGGCTGCAACCTTTGGAATCTTTGACCATGGAGGTACCACCAACTATGAGCATCCTTCCTAAACCGATGATGAAGAGCATCATTACTTAGACCTCTTGCGTTCACAAACTCTATGAACTCATCCGTAATCAAGTCTCGCATATCATCATCAGGAAAGAGTTTTTCAAATACTGCTTTGTACCCATCAGACACTTCTAAATCTCTAGATGGTGGCAGCCTTCCTGGTACATCAGTAAATTGGGTGCTATAATATTTGGGCGTCAATGCACAGGCAAGCAAATGTAGAGTGGTCATTTTGTTCCATTGTTCTACAATAATTGCTTGTAATTGTTTGAAGAAGGTCCCCTGTGGATCTTACTCTTTTTCATTTACTCTTTTGCCATCATAGACCTCTCCAAGGTAAGGCCTATCCATGTCAGTGTAGCGAAGCACGCTCATAATGGGCTCGGTGTACTTCAAGAGATACTCCACACGTTCTCACCATGAGTCATCCAATATCCTTTGCTTAATTCTCGTTGCCCTCTTAGTGTTGCTTTGCCTCCATATAGACCAATTATTGTTGATCACCATATTGCAAAGTGTCACTTTCACTTTCACAAGTCATCTCAAGACGGTTAAGTTTGATGCAAAACGCGTCTCAGCAACCCATAACAAAAATTAGAGCAAAATAAATACAACTATTAGAGACAACCTTTAAAAAAGAATACACATTACACAATCAAATTATGAAAATCAGAAAATGTAAAATACTAATTTTATTTTTTAAAATTAAATTACTACTTTAAGTTCAAGTGCACTTACCTTCAATAGCTCCAAATGTGAGAATAATCTGAAAATTCCTTGAGTCATGTGGTGGTTTATGACAAACATCTGGATGTCCTTAGCCTCTTCATACACTTGTTTGATCCACCCAATTTTGTTCCCAATCTTTTGTAGCATAAGATTAAGTGAATGGACCACACAAAGTGTCCAAAAGATATGCTGATATCGCTCTTCAACCAACAAACCAGGAGTTCTACAATTCTTTGCGTTGTCCGATATGACTTGGACAACGTTTCTAGGTCCCACTTGTTCAATGGCAGAGATGAGAATATCAACAATAAATGGCCCATCTTTTACTTGCCCCTCACAATCCGCGACTTTCAAAAACGTTGCCCCTTTAGGGGACACCGCCATGACATTGATCAAGGGACGATTTCTTGCATCTTTCCACCCATCTGAAACAATTGATACCCCTGTCTCAATCCATGAATTCCTTATAGGCTTCAATGCATCGTTAACCCCCTTGACCTCTCTATCCAACAATGTGGTTCGTACTCTCTCATAACCGGGGCCCTTCTACCCTCTTGGAGCTTCATTGACACTTGTTAACATCTTCTTCAAGTATGGGGAGAAGACAACACTAAAAGGCAGCCCATTTGCATATAAGCATCTCGCCACATCAATGTTGGCAATTTCCCTACTCTCATTTTGAAATGCAATTTCCAATGGTCCCTTTCTTTTGTGTTTAACGGGTGTTTCAGTTTCAGTATCAGGGTCAATTGAGGTAGTATAAAAGGTGTGTTCTTCTATCACAATATTTGTAGAGGGGGGTTGCATTCCCTTTGCCTTTTTAGCTTTACTTGACATGGTTGTATTTTGTCTACGTGCTTCTCTCTCTTCTGCTACTTCATGCTCTGCAATATATCTCAATACTGTTTCATTTGGTATAGGTGCACCTTTTTTTCCAGGGCATTCCGTGACTCCTCTCTCAGGGAATCCACACAAATGGCCTACCACCTGATAATATGAACTATTCCTTTCTACATCACAACCCTGACATTTCCAACGGAATGCAACACCTCCTGGAAGGGGTCTTACAATATCAACATACTTCCACAAAGGAGAATCAGAATGGGGTTCCATTCTTTGTTTAGTATTGCCTATGGAGGAAGAGGTAGATGCCATTGTAATTCCTTTTCCTATGGCAAGAAATTTTATACATATTCAATAAAAAACAAGAGAATGAAAAATTCTGAAAAAAAATAGGTAGATCTTATGGACAATGAAAGAAACGAAAAAAAATAAAAAACTCATACAAAAACAAAAGCAAATGGAAAAAGAACTTACCTTTTCCACTCATTGTAAGCTTGCAAAGGTGTAGGAATGAGGCACAAACACTTGAAGAAGATCCACAAATCAATCTTCCAACTCCTTGCACAACCAAACTCTTGCTCAAATACCTATTTGCTCCATCTCAAGAGAAAATAACCTATTTTCACACCACAAATGAAAGTTAGAAGCCAACATAAGCCTTTAGAATCCACTTTTTAGGGTTGTGGATGTCAAAAAATAATTAAATTTGCAATAAAATTCAACTTGGCCGTTGACTTTGACTGTCCGCAGGACCAAGTTCGCGTCTGGTTCGATCGCTGTTCGCCGTTTTTCGTGGTGGTCCGCCTGGGTCCGAACTGGGCATGGTCTTGTTTGAACCACCCCCTGTGGGTCAGACCCTGTCCGGACCCACAAGCAGACCAGACCCGAACTTCAGACTAGTTCGTACCCAGGCTAGTCCGGGAGGGTCTAGGGACGAACTGGGTAACTTAGTTATTTATTATATTATTATTTTGGCCTCCTTTTATTTTATAACTAAATTAAGTAATTAAAGAAGTCCTTTATAATACTATTTAATTTTTGGGACCGCTTAATTAATTAATTTAATTAAGTCACTTTATTAAAATTGGGGACATACAGTTCTCCCGGCCCAAAGATTACTTGCCCTCGAGCAATCTGCAAATTGTTCGCCGTTTGACAAGCTCCAGGATCCCAAACCATGCGCGAACACCGATAGCCATATCCGCTGAAATCTCCATGCCGCAACATGACCACTTGCACGCACCTGGATGTAGGCGAGAAGAGTAAATCTCCATCAAGTTTCCTCTGCTCCACTCTGATATATACGTTGCCATGCCCGAAGTCATCAGGATCCCACTGAAGCCAATCATCAAACAAATCGATGCTCAGATCCCAGCTTCCATGCTATCATGCCAATCAATCTCTTTCAAAAAATGATGGTCTGGAATCTCAAAGGTTAGGTGCAACTTGTTCTTCACATGAGGAAATCACTCACATGAAGAGATGACAATCATGCACGCCTCATGCCCAACCAAAGGGTAAACTCCATATTCAACCGACCGTAGAGATTGCTCCTGCAATAAATTATCGGTAGAGTGCATCTCTATGAAGCTGACCAACCACTCTTAGCTTGACAAAATTCATACAAACATCTTCTTCATCCTTGCGGCTGTCTTGAAAGTTTAGGTGTTCTCCACTTGAAGGGACAATTTTTGTCTCTTGCTTGTCTGTATCCCCCTGTGGTTGGGGGTGAACATGTGAACTTGTCTTCATCTTCCTTTCCAATCATGGTGCCACCAACTTCCTCGTGACTATACATAGTTCGACCTTCCTTTGATTTTGATTGAGTTTCTAATTCAGGATCCAACTCTTTTCTTTCCTTACATAGTACCTATCAAAGGATTCAATAGCCTTGATCTCCTCAGGTTCACTTGATTATTCATTAAAGATTCTGATAACCTCCTCATGCACATGTATACTTTTTTTAGTCAGAACTAGATATTCTTGAATTGTCAGAAAGATTATTCCTCTTTTGATATTTGTTATACCACTTGGCGATTTTAGTGGCAGCCATTTCATTATCCCTTTCTTCCATTTCTTCCATTTAATAATCACAAGCATTCCACAGGGTGGCAGGATTTTGGCTCTAATACCATTGTAATGAACCGAATGGCAGACTAGGCCTCCTCCACCATACGTCACCCACACTCTTCCCTACGGTGACCCCTCTGTACGCTAACAGCACCTCCACCGTACCGTGCACACTTCCACCGTACTGTACACACTGCACTCCGCACGCCGCACACTACACGATTGCACTCCGCACACCGCATGACTGCACTCGGCACATTGCACGCCGCATGCTGCAATTCGGCATCCTTCGACATTCGACACCCTCTGACACTTGACACCCTTTGGCACCCGACACCTTTGACACTTGGTACTTGACGAATGAATATTATACTCGATCTATTCATAAATATGAATGACTATTATTATAATCCAAGGTAACACAATAGATCGTAGATCAGAGCATATGCAAACCATAGAAATGAAATGCTATCAATTGGAGACTTGTATTCTCAGATTATATATAGATGCACAAATTTGTCTTCACAAGAAGACTTCATGAATTTGACAATGAAACACAGTAAAATATCTAAAGCGATATCTACAACGACAGACTAGGGTGGTTGCTAACCACTGAAATTGCAATTACGTACTAGGGAGTGTCTTGCACCTCCGAAACTGCAAGTACAAACTAGGGAGGGTCTTGCACCTCCAAAACTGCAAACAAGAACTTAATTCCAATTGGAATTGCAAATACACAAGAAAAGATAACTCCACAATGATTACCTACGGTGCTAGCCAACGCCTTATAAAGGCCTCTAAGAAGTTTCTAGAAAGTTACAATGGGCCGACATCATTTTATTTATTATATTATTATTTTAGCCCCCTTTTATTTTATAACTAAATTAATTAATTAAAGAAGTCCTTTATAATATTATTTAATTTATGGGACCACTTAATTAATTAAGTCACTTTATTAAAACTAGGGACATTACATCAAATCCAAATCCTTTTGTTCTGGAAATTTTTTGTTCTCAAAACTTTGATTTTATGAAAATAAAATTTTGTAAAAAAAATTTCTAATAATTTTTAAAGAAATCTGTAGGATAACTTTACGATTTTTCATAAAAAATCATTAGAAATTTTTTGAAAATAAATTCTAGGTATTGAAACTACAAGTTTAATAAGTTCGTCAAAAAACTAACCTATGGGCTCTTATACCCTGAAATGATAATGGATTGATATTGAATTTTAGGAGAGGAATACTCCTTACATAAGCAATTACAAAATCTTTTCATAATGGAAACAATTGAGAACTAAAGACAATAGAAAGCTACATTACTAAAGTGTCTAAACAACTTAAAGAACATACAGGTACTAAGAAGTGACTGACTGACTTTTAAAAAGAAAATTACTTACATTATACTAATTATTACAATATTACTTTAATAGAACTTTTCTTTTTTGAAATTCTTGAGCTTATGCTATGGCATTATTAAACTCTGTGTTAGGTCTTCTTGTGCCAATATGACGGCACAGTTATTTGGTTCTGTTGGATTTGATTTTTGAGATCAAGGTGATGAGTAATGTTATGGCCGTTTCTTCAATTCTTGGTCTCGACACAGGGTTGGTATTCTTAAAAATGTGGGTTTTTTTGTCCATCTTGGCCATACTCAGGTGCTTTCATTCCATGGTTGCTTGTGGACATACTTTATTTAGAATCCCTTTGTTCAATCATATAATGCTGTCATTATAGATTTAATGTAAATTAAGATGCATGCCGTTCTAAAAATGAGAAAATGAATGGTTATGGGCAACGAATCAGTGTCACTTAACTTGGGTTCATAACAACTCTTTAGTTGCTAGGTGTTGAGACCCTTATATTATTCTGTATCTAGAATGAAGTTGCAAATGATAATAAGTCTATTCATAACCTTTTGTTTCTGAGCGTTATTTCCAGTTCTTCATAATTTCATGTGTAAAGTAAATTTCCTATTTGGTGCTATTGCAATGATTGCATAGTTGAGTGAAGAATGACGAGCTAGCATTAAAAAGCGGTCATCACAGTTTAGACTTCATTATGAATTATGTTGCATTAAGAGTATCATATATAGTTATCTCTGTTTTGTGAAACTTTGTGTTTAAACTTTAAGTTGATAAAAAGGGAAGATGGTGTCAAATACGGACTTCATTCACCTTTGGTTTTCCAATAAGACGGTTAAAATCTCACTGAACTATAGTCTATTTGATACTTTTGTTTAATTTGTCTTGGATTTTGTGAGCCAGAAATGTTTCTGATTATTTACTAATCTTGAGTACCAACCAGGTTGAAGAAATTGTCAAGCATAGTGAGGCTGGAGATCCTGTTAGAAGACGTCGAAAGAAGATAGTAGTACATCATTGTGATATTATTGGGAACGACTTTTGGGATGAACATTCTTATCTATTGTCTGACTAATAATATACTATGTGAAATTATGACAATGTATATCTTGAAAACCTCCTTTTTCTTCGAATATGTAATATTATAATGATTAAAGTGGTGCATTTGTGTAATGATTTCAGTGTTTGATTCTAAAAACAAAATTATTTATTTTTTCTTCTAGTTTGACATCTATCCCTGTCCAAGAATTTTGTTGGTGTTAAGAATGGATTGCTTTCTAATAATTTTATTATGTGAACATGATATGGTGGTAGAAAATTTATAATGCGTTAAAGTCATTTGAGGTGAAAGAATTCTATGTATCAACCAAATGGTGCCACGTCTTTATCTCTGAAACATGTGGATTGCAAGATAGTTGGTAGCTCTTAAATTTTTCCCGGGGACTCTTCTAGCTTTTGTTAGCATTTTTTGAGATTACTCATTCCTTACCAATGTATGGGCCTAAACTAATTACTTAAGATGCACGCTAACAACATTTAAAAAAAAAAGTAAATATAGGCAAGATGATGTTTGACAGGAAGCATTGTATTACTTTCGACAAACTGTGGATGATAGATTCGGAACCATAAACACCATCAACATCTTGTGATGGGATCACATCCTAATTGCTACAACCTTTCCATGTAGGTTCGATCTGTTTATTTTATCCTTTAAATTCTTTAGAATTAATCCTGGCTACCTACTTTACGGGAATGGTAGCATAATTGCCATGACTTGTGGCAGTGTAAATTATTGCAACCAAGCATTCTCTTCATTTTTTTTGGGGGGGAAAGGGGGGTGTTTGAAAATCTTTATTTTGAGCTCCAGATATTTGGCCATTGAACATTTGCACATTCAAAGTTTTTTTATTTTTTTATTTTTTATTATTTTAGTCGATGTTAAGTGCCTTTTTTTCTTGAACTGATATGACATTACTTTCTGACTTAGTATATGTGTGAAAATACATAATATCCTATCTATTCCTATTGACTGTTGCGGTGTTTGTACTTATACAGTGGAGAGAATATGAAAAATTGGAATAGGCATTGAGTTTCATGTATTTTAATATGATCTTCATCTATACTTAAATTTAGAATTGTGCAATGGTTTACTTTTGCATCCTGTTTAATCTCTTCTTGTCTGTAATGTAGATAACTTTGCATTGAGATGCATGAGATCACTACAAGTTGCAATTCTTTCTAATCAATTCACTCAAATGATAAAATCACTAACACATTGACAAGCTTCAATGGTTTTTTTTCTAGCTTTTGATTCACCTATGTTTTGGTTTGTGAATTGTTGGTTTGGAAAAAATAGTTGATTTATAAAGGATCCTGTTCTTGTGTTTCATGGCATATTTTTGGAACAAGGGTAGTCTCTTGAATGCTATAATATGTCAGATGGTTTGGGGCATCAGATTTCAGATTTTGGTAGGAAAGAAGAGACCAAAAGTTGAGTAGTTTGTCCACTTTGGTGAAAGCATTGATTGTAGGTGGTGGTAAAGACATATTTGTTACAGAAAACAAAATCACCTCTCCATTGAGAGCAACAAAATTGTTATGACAGTTCTTTGTGTCCCGATATGTTCCAATTCTCACTTTTTCCTCTTCTCGGTACAATTTTAAAATCTCTTTGGCTTCCAAATGCATTGTTATGCTATTTATACCCTTGTAGGATGTGTGTAACTCATTCTTAGTGGCTTATATGCATTGTTGATGGTTTTAGTTGAAGACCTATATTGTTACACATTCTTAGTGGCTTATATGCATTGTTGATGGTTTTAGTTGAAGACCTATATTGTAACTTATCTAAGTATGGAACTATATTTAAAGAGCAAAGATGGGAAATAAATTGGGAGTGTTTATGACATTTTTTGATCTAATTTCAGTAAGGGCTGCAACTCTTGTATTGCCAATTTTGATATATGCACGTGACTGTCGCTCACCTTTTAGTTGGTGTTTTTATTCAAAGTGGGTTTTTCTAAGGTGTATGTTTTCTTTCCTTAAACATTAGATATTAAACAACTTGAGTAATGTGTGCTTTCTAAAACTGAGATATAAATCTGTAAGTTGACAATTACATGTGAAATATCTACCCTAGCTTATGGATTAGTAGTGAGTTTTGAAACTAATTCTCCAACTTGTAAATTATAGATTTGTTTTCTTGAAAATTTTGCAAATGTATGAAATTGTTTTGGATATATTCTTCAACAATTATAATAGATTTAAAACATTACAAAAAACTATGTTAGAATCACATAACGACTAAGAATTAGTTAAGATTAGAACAAGTTTTTATTTCAGATACACAATTCTTATTCACTGACCTTAGAGTAATACACAATACTGTGTACAAAATATTTACATATTTGATGAGATCATATCTACAATGTTGAGGTTTGGGCGTCCATAGAACCCATGTAGGAAGATGTGTATCTTTAGATGTTGATCCCTGACATTAATCATGAAACAATATTGATTTAGGTTCTCTATCTTTGTATGCTTTTACTTTTGCTGTGAGAATTTCTTCAATTGCAATGTAGTTTTTGTGTGCTAAGTTTTCAGTTAGTGGAACTATTTTTATTTCCTCTTCCTATAAAACATGAAAAAGTAGGCGATTTCAGTTTTTCAACGCGTATAATTTAAAGTATCACTTAAATGAGTAAGTCAACAATTATCTTCAAATCACTGCAAATATGTAGGAGCATATTGGAATTGGTGCAGCCTTATCAAGTAGAAAGAACTAGGTGTTTTGAAAGTGGAACATGTAGACTAATGAATTGAGGCTTCCTTTAAAACTATCATAGTAAGCATGAATGAAGACAAAAGTCACCATATCGAAATGAACAAGTTGTCATATGGAGATTAAGAGTCTATTTGAATATGGAGATGAGTGTGAAAAACAAACTTGAATGTGGAGATAAGAGACAATGTGGAAATCTTAGCTTTAAACTAGGTTTCATTATAAAAGAAGGGTAATTCCTTTTGAATTTTTGAAGGGAACTCTAGGTCAAAATGAGAGAAAAAGAAAGCTAATTGTATCTTTAAACTAGGTTTCATTAATAAATGGGGGTAAGTCTATTTGAATTTTAAAACGAAACTCTGGGACAAAATGGGAGAAAAAGAAAATTACTTGTATTAAGTTGCATAGTTCCTCATATATGACTTGTTGTAGTGTTTGTTTTGTAGCAATAATGCTTTCAGGTAGTAATGTTTTCTTTTCTAGGAATAATAAGAAAATAGAATGTATTCAATGTGTTTTGTGTTGATTCAATTCAACTAGGGAAACATGGTATTGGTTGCAAAGTCATTAATTAATTTGACACCCTATCCTTGATTGCATCATATTATCTTCAAAGCACCATAGTAAATATGATTAATATTTTAAATTTCACCGTAGTACCTATATTTCAATAGATACATTTATGTTTTATAATTTTAAACTTTTGTTGTACACTATGCTAGTGGTTGCTTTGTATTTCACATGTAAAATTTCAAATTACTCTTGCAACCTTGGATAAATGTTTCACCTTTTCAACGAATATTTTAGCCTATGCATCTTTCATGCTTACCTTTTATTTGTCATGTGAAGCCCTCATGACCAAATTAAATGGAATATTGAGCTTTATTTGCAATGAACCTTTAATGGTTAAACTATTAGATGCTCATTGAAGGTAGTAAATATGTTGTCCTCATTTTTTGCAAGGTCAAAAATCAAGAGACAACCATATGATTTTCATCCAATTCGTAATCCCTTGTCTTCATTTCGTTTGTTTTCATTGTCTTAAAGTTGTATTTCTACAAGCCACTTGCAATTTCAAAACTTTTTTCCTTTATTACATGTGTTGTAGGAACTTTTTTGCCTCATTGCACGTGTTGTAGGAACTTTTTCCGCCATTACATGCTTTGTAGGAACTTTCTTCCCCCGTTGCATGTGTTTTAGGAGTTTCTTCCCTCATCGCATATGTTGTAGGAACTTTTTTTCCTTCACTACGTGTTGTAGAAACTTTTTTCCTTCACTAGATGTGTTGTAGGAACTTTTTTTCATCATTGCATGTGTTTCAGGGATTTCTTTCCCTCATTGCACATGCATTTTAGAACTTTTTTACCTTACTGGCACATGCATTTAAGAATTTTTTCCCTCATTATACATGCATTTTGAAAACTTTTTCCCTCACTACACATGCATTTTGGAATTTTTTTTGTTCCAATTGCATTTACATTTGCATTTTCATAATACAATTAGGATTTTTTTGCACTCATTACGTATGCACATACATACGCCGTTGGGGTTTTTAGCCCCGACTGCATTCCTTCCTACATGCAATCCGAGCTTTTAGCTCAGATTGCATACATTATACTAATGCTACCAAGTGTGGTCGGGTTTTTTAACCCCAACGACACATTGCATTGCATTTACAATTACAATAATGCAAGTTCAAATGCAATAGGAGGTTTTAACTCCGAGTGCATTTTGAGTTATACCATTGCTTTGTGTAGTCGGGGTTTTAACCCCGACAACACATCACATTACACTATACTATGCAAGGTGTAATCAGAACAAAAAGTTCTGATTACACCTCATTCTACATACAAACATAGTGTAATCCAAACTTTTTGTTCTGATTACACATTGCACTTCACTTTGCAAATGCAAAGACAAATGCAATCGAGACTTTTAGTTGCGATTGCAAGTACCTTCTCCCCCTTAGCCAAAACATTCAAATTAGTTACCGAAAGAACTAAACTGGGATTTGGTACCACAGAGCTCCCTTCACCAACATTTTTCTTCATCCATACCACAGCTATCTTCTGAGATTCACTTGATACTACAATGTTATTATCTTTTATTGACTTCACCGAATCACCAATAGATTTGCATGCATTAGTATAATGACCAACCTAACCACATTTGAAACAATTGACATTCTTATGTCTTGATCTTACTGACTGAACTCTAGATCTACACTAATTAGTCTTGTGACCAAAATTGTAACACAACAATTCCCATGAAAATATTGTTAATTCCACTTTTTCTAATCATATTAGAAAATTGACTTCTGCATTGATTTTCTTTATGACCAATCATATGACAATTAAAGCATTGAACCTTCTATTTCTTCCTCATCTTACAATCAATGGCCTTATGACCAAAATTCTTGCATATCAAGCAACAACTATTCAAAGATAAGTACCTTTGAACATTTGGTTGCCTTACTGGAGGCCTTCTTGTAGATGTATTCAAATTCTTGACCTTGCTTTCTACCTCAGACTTTGGTTCTACTTCATCTACCTTCCCTTTGCTTTTGTCCTTTAGATATGAACATTCACGAGTGAAACCTAATCCTTCCTTGTCTTTGTGACTCTTATGTAGTGCTAAAAGTTGATCCAAAATGATACTGCTCTCACAAACCTTTTCTTCAGATCTCAGCTTTCTTATTTCCTGATCTAATTTTTCATTTGAATTTCTCTTAATGATGTCCTTGAGATTCTTTTTAATTTTCTTTCATTCTTCTATACTCTAATTAAAAGTGTTCTTCAGATATCCTTCGGTCTTCTTCCAATCTTCCAAATTTTGTTTGAATTCTTCTTTGATAAATTCCTCAGTATTTTTATTGTAACTCAACTCCTTTTCAAGATGTGTCACCTTTTCTCTTGACTCCTTCAATTCCCGATGTATTTCCTTGTGCCTACTTTGAATTTCTAGATCTGATCCCTCAGCTTTGAGATACATGCATTCACTTCCTTTAGGTTTTCTTTCAGCTCCTCATTTTCCTTTTTAGTGCACTCAATGTCGCTCATCATGATCTGCCAATCTTCATCACAATAGTACTCACCTCCCATCTATTCAAACATCATAGATCTCCCTCAAGCGGTTATGCTCTATCTGCAACAGACCAAGCTCTGATACCAATTGTTGAACAAGCCAAATCATAGAGGCGGGGGGGGGGGGGGGGGGGGGTTTNGGGGGTGATTTAGTTATTCAACTATACTTTCTAAAATATTTTCTACTTTGGTATACACATAAACCATTCAAATAATTAAGGCTGATAAATGCATGGAAGAACAAGAACAATGAATAGCATAACACTAGATATAACATGGAAGCCCAAGATGAGAAAAACCATAGAGAAACTAATTCTCATGAAAGTAAACATCGGTTAAGGTGACACTAGTTAAGGTGATTTTTACAAGGGCTCACTGTCGGTTTTCTCACTCCTATATTTCTCATTGCCACTTGGGCTAACTACCAAGAAATAAGAAAGGCTAATTGATGATACAAATAGGCTCACTACCAATACAAAATGATTTACTGACAAAATGTGAACTGATAGAGTTGCACTTGCCTATGCATGAAACCGTTCCAATTGACAACACAATAGTTACCAAAAACAACAGATCTGGATAGATCTTCTACTAGCATCCACCAAGTTCCTGCAACATTGTATGTAAAGCCTTCTCTTGATATCACAATAATACTTCACTCAACTTGCTTCTTCTTGCATACCACTGCCACAAATTCCCACACCCACAGACATACTACACACTTTCACTTCCTCACTCTTCGGATACAAAATGATTTCTCTTTTTATATATACATCCGGTAAGATAATTACACATGTTGGCCAAGCCACAAAACATGTCAACTTCAATACAAAAGATATTACAATTTTATTTAACATGCTACCACCAAACTTAAATATAGGTCATCCTTAAGAAGTCTTCATACCACGTTACCACAAGACCTAAAGATATGCATGTTACATAGTATAATTTCCAGAGATATGTAAATTATGGAAATGACGGAACACCACAACCAAGACCATGTCTTGATCAACAAAACTTATGAACCAACCGATAGATAAAATTTGATAGAATATGTGTAGACACAAACTATAACTGTTAAACCAAAATCATCTAATGAACAACAAGAACATGTCCAGGTAGCAGGGATACCTAAAAGAACTCTGAAACTGAGTAGTCAACAAGTACCATCCAAAACTTCATTCATGTGCCATCATTGAAACACACAGATGTACCAAAAAGATGAATCCCAATAATAGGAACAAGTACACCTAATACCATAGTCCAAAACTTGTACATACCAAACCATTGATATCTAACCGATAGCCAACATGCATCCAACCGAAACTGCCAACAACCAACTGACACACATATATAACTGGTATAAAGGTTTTGACACCAATGAAAACAATGCCAACATCTTCTCAACGAACTTAACAATCCCCCCCTTTGGTATTGATGGTAAAACAAAAAACTCTTAAAAGAATCGAAATGCAAAAATTCCAAAAATAACTCCCCGTGAGTTAGATATTCCTTTTACAAAACATCTTACTTCTCTCTCCTCCTTTTTGCCACAATGGAGAAGGGCCACATACCAAAACATAGAAAATCAAAGATGGACAACAGTCCTCACAGTAAACACTTTCTTATACCTTTCTCTAATGATTGGAAGCTTCCTCTTCCACTCAACCACAATAGCACCCATTTGGGCGCACGGACTATCATGCTCCACCAACATATCAAAAGATGCATTCTAGTCTAGAGACTGAAACTGCCGCTCATAATTTTCTGCATCCGCAAGAATACCAGAAGCATGCTCTAACTAAACTTCAACCAAGTCCTTCACCAATCAAAAGGCTTTCACTAGATATTCTCTCTGTCTTTGCAAGTGTAGCATTGTTAGGATTAGAAGACAAAAGTCTAATAGTTACATGCAAATATAACCAACAATGCAAGGAAATAAAGCACACAAAAGTAGAACAAGAAGACACAGATTTAACGTGGTTCACCCAATCTTGGGCTACGTCCACCAAACAGAGAGTCCAATATTATTATTTAGTAATTTCAACTGATTACAACCAATGATCCCTTGCAGCTCAATACTACCACAAATGCTACAATACTTCTTCACTCTAACAAGCCATAACCCTAACACCATTTTTCTTATAGAAAAAACCCTAACCCTAAAACTTACTTGACGGGTCAACCTAGGGAGATGCTTGACGAGTCAACCTAGGGAAATGGTTGACGAGCCAACCCCAAAAATACTTGACAAGTTAGCCAGTTTTTTTGATGAGTTAACCACACGAATTGCAGAAAAGTGTACAGTACTTGCATGATCAGTCACCACAAACCAACAAACATCTGAGCCTGAAGCTGACTAACCTTTATTCTCTTTTTTCCTCCTTCACCCATGAAGTAATCATATGTCTTTTCCAATTCATTTATTTTTGTCTCAATAGCTTCATTTCTTCCTCTTAAATTGTCAACAACAACATGCCACCGAAGACAATACCTATAAATGTATGAAATTTTCTTTATGCAATATTTTGTTTCGCCAATCATCCTAGATAGTCATTGTTTAGAATTGGTACACTTCTTTTCAATATATTATCTCATTATGCAGTAGTTTGTACCATATTGCAACAATCTTCCTTCCAAAACCTTTACCAATTCAACCGGTAGAACACCTGATATAGAAGAAACAAATTTATTCTTCTCGATCAAGTGATCAGTCAACTTATCTTCAATCTCTTTACTGCTCACCAAAGAGAAACCAAACCATAATTCACCCACTCTGTCAAAATCACCATATTCTAACATAGACTGAACCACATCAAAATTCACAGAGCCATATTACGATAGAGAAAATGCATCTTTTTCTACCTCTTCTTCCTTCTCCTCTGATTCCTTCTCATCATCATCCTTTTCTTTATCCTCTAAAATTGTAACTATCTCATTTCCTTTCTTACTGATATTTCTCCTCTTAAGTTCTGGAAGGGAATCACCGACAATAGCATCCAAATCCTTTTGACCGGAGGAGGAACCCTCCTCAACATGACTCACAGACACAACACCAGAAACAACCAAAATTGAGCCAATATTCATTTGAACCGATTTAAAGTATGTCTTGCAAGCATCTTCTCTATTTTATAGAAACCCTAGATATCTACAAATTTGTTTATTGACATGGATGTTGGTCCTCCATTCTATGTTTTCTCTATGCAATAGAGACCTCAAAAAATAAAATATCAAACACACTACCAACGACCCATCTTCTATTGACATCTTGGCATTCTCAAGAAAATTATCCAATAACAATTTAATAAGATAAAAAAGAATACCTTCCCTAACCGTTTTATATGCAATGTAAATTGCTAAAGAAGATGTAGCACCATTACAATTTTAAAATAAAATTTTGTAAGTTATGCCCCAGGCAACATACCTTACCTTCAGATCACCAAGAGTGTTTATCAAGAGTGCGCGTTGATCACAGTCAACGATACCTGTCAAAACCTTCACTTCATTATACTTTATCATCTTCTTTCCTAGAAGTTCTCCAATACTGCACAACCCCGTGATGTCCTTAATTACTTCCTTTTTTATTGCATAGAGTTTATCTCACTCCAGGTTTCCATCTCAAAATTGACTCAACAGAAACATGATAAATTCCTTGTCATCAAACGAGGGAAAATCTCTTAAAATATTCAAACCAAAGCTATAAACTCTCTACAAATCTTTTGCTGACAAACCAAATTACATCTGTCTAAATCTCTTATGATCAAATTCTTTCAATTCTATCTTCTTCAACATTCTTGAAACAACCGCACTAGTATCACGATCAATCAATTGAGATTCCATCTTCACAACTGAATATTTTTTCTTCAACCTCTCTCAAACTCTACAAAATACTCTAATTTTTCTTCTTGGAATAGTGACAAATGATTTCAAAAATTATATTTTATAACTACGGTCCTTCATAATTATAAGTCCCGTCAAAAATTAATTATCGCTGATGCAACCCATTCATACACATCACATCAATCATCTGAAACAATTGTAATAATTAATTATTCAACATACCGGAGACAAGACAATTGCAACCAGTATTTTTTTAGAGAAGGGAAGTGACGGATATAGCATTTTAATACCCACCTGAGCTAAATCATTCATCTCAGTTACTAGAAGAGCTAGTACCGAGATCTAGTACCACAGAGTTTTTTTCACCAACAATTTTCTTCTTCCATACCATAGCTGTCTTTTGAGATTCACTTGATACTACAATGTTATTATATTTTATTGGCTTCACCGGAGCATCAATAGATTTGCATGCATTATCATAATGACCAGTCTGACAACATTTGAAACAACTGACATTCCTCTATCCCGGTCTTACTGACTGAACTCTAGATCTACACTGATTAGCCTTGTGACCAAAATTGTGACACACATAAAATTCCCATGAAAATTATTGTTGATTCCACTTTTTCTAACCAGATTAGAAAGTTGAATTCTTCATTGATTTTATTTATGACCAAACTTATGACAATTAAAGCATTGAACCTTATGTTCCTTTCTCATCTTACAATCGACAACCTTATAACCAAAATTATTGCATATGAAGAAACAATCGTTAAAAGATAAGTACCTTTGAGCATTGGTTTCCTTACCAGAGGCTTCTTGTAGATGTATTCAAATTCTTGACCTTTCTTGCTACCTTAGACTTTGCTTCTACTTCAACTACCTTCTCTTTTCCTTTGTCCTTCGGATCTGAACATTCACCAGTGAAAACTAATCCTTATCTTTGTGAATCTTTTGTAGGGCTAAAAGTTGATCCAAAATAATTCTACTCTCACAAACCTTTGCTTCAGATCTTAGCTTTCATATTTCCTGATCCAATTTTTCATTTTCATTTGAATTTGTATTAATGACATCCTTGAGATTCTCTTCAATTTTCTTCCATTCTTCTATACTCTGATTAAAAAGGTTCTTTATATCTCCTTCAGTCATCTTCCAATCCTCTAACTTCTGTTTGAATTCTTCTTTGATAAATTCCTCAGGAGTTTTACTGTCACTCAGCTGCTTTTCAAGATATGCCACTTTTTCTCTTGACTCCTTCAATTCACGAATTACTTCCTTATGCCTTTATTTGAATTTTGGGATCTGATCCCTTAGCTTTGAGATACATGCATTCACTTCCTTTAGGTTTTCTGTTAGATCCTCATTTTTAGATTCAATGCACTCAATGTCTCTCATCATGATCTACCAGTCTTCATCAGAATACTACTTACCTCTCATCTGTTCAAACATCCTAGATCTCCCTCAAGCAGTTAAGATCTATCTGCAAGGGACCAAGATCTGATACCAATTGTTGAACAAGCCAAATAAATGAGAGAGGGGGTGAATCAGTTACTCAACAATAGTTTCTAAAATTTTTTTTGATTCAGTATACACATAAACCATTCAAATAATTAAGACTGATAAATGCATGAAAGAAAAAGAACAATGAACACCATAACACCGCATATAACATGGAAGCCCAATATGGGAAAAAATATAGAGAAACTAATTCTCATGAAAGTAAAAACTGGTTAAGGTGGTTTTTACAAGGGTTCACTGTTGGTTTGCTCACTGCTATTTTTCTCATTGCCGATTGGGATAACTGCCGATAAAAATAGGCTCACTGCCAATATAAAATGATTTACTGACAAAATGTGAACTGATAGAGTTGGATTTTCCTATGCGTGAAACAATTCCAATTGATAGAACAATAGTTACCGATAGCAGAAGATCCGATACAGATCTTTTGTCAACATTCACCAAGTTCCTACAACACAATATATAAATCCTTCTCTTGATATCACAGTAATACTTTGCTCAAATTTATTCTACTTACATACCGTTGCCACAAATTTTCACACTCACACACATACACCCACACACTCTCTCACTTCCTCACTCTTTGGATACAAAATTATTTCTTTTTTTACATATACATTTGATAAGATAATTACATATGTCGGCCAAGTGACAAAATATGTTGGCTTCAATACAAAAGATATTACAATTTTATTTAACACACTACCACAAAACTTAAATATAGGTCATATATAAGAACTCTTCATACCACATTATCAAAAGACCTAAAGATAGGTCACCCTTAAAATATGCACGCTACATAGCACAATTACCAAAGATAGGTATATTTTGGAATCAGCATAACACCACAACTAAGACCATGTCTTGATCAACAAAACTTCTAAACAAACCTATAGATGAAATTTGATAGAATCTATCCAGACACAAACTATAACTATTAAATCAAAATCATCTGATGAACTACAAGAATGTCCAAGTAGTAGAGATACTTGGAAGAACTCTAAAACCTAGTCGTCAATAAGTACCATCTGAAACTTCATTCATTTGTCATCATCGAAACACACAGATGTACCAAAAAGATGAATTCCAATAATAGGAACAAGTACACCCAATACCATAGTCCAAAACTTGCACATACTGAACCACTGATATCTATTCGAAAACCAACATGCATCCAACCGAAACTGTCAACAACCAACTGACACATATATGTAACTAGTATAAAGGTTTTGACACATCAATGACAAAAATTCCAATATCTTCTCAATGCAATCAACACTGGGAACCCTCAAAATTGCTGGTAAGACTTCTGCTTGCGATCAATCACTTGATATGATTGTTGTATGTTTCCTTATTGATTATGCAATGTCATCATGATTATGCACTTATATAATTAATATTATAGTTATTGACAAAAAAAGTTATTTAGGGCATGTTTGACCTTTCATTTTGAGGGTTCTTTAGCGGGGCATTACAATTTCACTCCACTTTCCATTTTCCATATATATATTTTTTATTTTGTCTTGTTGTCTACCTTGTCCTTCGGTCTCCCACTTGACTTTTCCTTTCCTTTTGCTAATTTGGAAGGAATTATTAAATGCAAATGTTTAGTTTTCCTCTCCTACTCCTCTTGTTTTATTTTATTTTCTTTTAATTTTGAATTTTCTTATTCCTTGTCCTTTTGTCACTTTTGGAGGGAGTTAATGAATGGTATTTTATTAATTCTCCTTTTTTCTCTTTATTATTGACCTTCGACCTTTCCTTTCCCACTTGTCTTTTCATTTCCATTGCCCTTGCCATTCATTTTCTTTTAATTGTGTCCATTCATTTTGAAATAGAAATTTATAAATTGGGCCCTTTTCTCTCATTTTTGGTTACTACAATTTTCTAGTATCCTTGTCGTAACATTGTCAAAGTTAATCCTTTCTTTTTTACTATTATTTGTACAATTGTCATACAAAGAGAAACATGTCAAATTACATGAGAAATAAAAAGCAATGAGGTTCCATAGAAGGAATGTTTGTATTTTGATATAAATAATTTGTTTATCCATTTCATTTCAATAGTCTTATTGGTTGTGATTAGGATTCTTTTTTTAATGGTAGTTGTGATTAGGATTTTAGCAAACATGGTTATTATGTCTCTCGTGGTTGGCTTAATCATGTTTCTATACTAATTCCTTGATTTTCCTAGTCTACATTTGGTGAACCCGATGTGAACCTTCTTACTGATGAGTTTGCATGTTTGTTATTTGTATGCAGGTTTCCTATGTTAATTTGTTGTTGCATGTCGGAATTTGAAGTCTAATTTATGGGCAATGTAGGATATCTTATTTTAACATGTCATAGAATACAATTTTTAATTTACTGTTTCTTTTGAATTAATAGATTAAGGAGGTTTAAAATGAACAACAATTTTTCATTTAGCCTAACTAGGGATTTTAATTGATCAATTTCTGATTTAGCCTATTTAGGGGATTTGAATGAACAAACAATCTCTCATCTAACCGGACCAAGGGTTTCAAATGAACAAGAAATCACACCTAATTTAATTAGATGGATAATTGGACCCTATAATTTTTACCTAGTCTTAATTAGGAAGGAAAAGAACAACAAATTGTGTTATTTTGATCATATTTCCTTTCGTAATGGGTTAATGGAAAACAAATTTACAATAGTTTAACTAGGAGGATAAAGTAACCCTACAATTTTTACCTTTTTTTAATTAGGAAGGAAAAAGAACTACAATACTCACCTAGTTTAATTAGAAGGTTAATCTACATCTAGTTTTTTTATTTCTTTGATAAAAAAGGCTAAAATGAACTACAATCTTTTCACGTAGGCTAACTAGAAGTTCAATTGATCACAATCCTCCTTATAGCTTAATTAGGGGCTCAAATGATCACAAATTTTTACATAGCATAATTAGGGGTAAAATTGATCAACAAAATGAGCATTTTGACTATCAAAATGATTATTAAAAAACAATAATTGCTTTATTTGAGCTAATTTGAACATTTTGGATAATGGGTATTTTTTTATATCTGCATTTGAATAATTTTTTTGTGCATTTGTTCTATTTGTTGCACACTTGCCCCATTAAGTGTCTTTGCATTTGTTAAGTTTTTTTGTGCCATTGTTTGGGATAGCTGCGCAATTGGTTGGTAAAATCTTATTTTTGATTTTCTTTCTATCCTTTCCATTTCTCCAAAAGAAGATAGGATAGAGGTTTTTGGTGTTACTAATTATAAATGTAGCTTTTTGGTGAATGTGGGGCGAAGACATTTATAAAACTACTAACGATTTTCTTTCAAGGTGTTGGATGAAGTAGTATAATTTTGTCTTTTAGATAGATCACACTTGAATTTCTTAAGGGAAGAAACTCTGTCTTTGTGTGCGTTTCTTGTGTGCTTTCAATTTGTAGGGTGGACCCACTAGTATGCAAAGTATCCTCCCCCCTTGCCTTTGGGATCTTGGGTGCAAGAGAAATGTAATAGAAATGCTCACATTTATTTTAATTAGATGGGCCTACCTTGGAAGGAAAAAGTACCCATCCCAAGGGAATGATCCAAGCAACACTTCTTCAACCTGCTATAAAAATTAACATTACACAAAATTTGCACTGAATCAATGAAATTGAGTCTCAACCCGATGGTTCCTCTAGTACCCACATTTGTGTGAGGCATATCAAACCCATTTATGAGGCTGGAATAGGCTCTTAAGCGAGTCACTGATACTAGGTTGAGTGTTGGGTCCTACTAAAGTTCCCCCACTACAAACCACTATTTAAGAAGCACAAAACCTTATACTTTCTTGTGCACGAGGTCCTACAAAGACACCCAACATGTACTTTTCACTGTTGAGACATAGATTCCCCAGTTCATAAGGTCTCTAGACCTTTGAGGAAAGAGATCAAGTGATTCTCGTCCTGTGGGGGGGAGCCAATGCCACTTGATTCTCTACTTATCCTCTTTGATTATGTATATGTATTTATCCAAGTAGAGACTCAAGAAGTAGTATCCCCTTTCCAACCCTAGGTTGTGCTTTGTTGGTCCACAGGGGGGGGGGGTGAATCAGAAAAAATCAAACTTAAATACTTAAAACTTAGCTCACTGATTCACTCGGTAGAATTAAATACATTAATAACCAACTTGTTCGTTCCCAAAACCACAGATTAGAAATCCAAGAGCTTTTGCCAATTCTCCTAGATTGCTTCAATCAGTCTTGGCCAATGAATGGGAATAGTCCAATTCCCCTGCACTTCAGGCTTCACTAAACCTAGGCAGGTAAACCCTCATCCCAAACACAAAGGTGTCTTTATATAGCAAATTTAAACTAGTTTGATTTCTCAAGGTAGCAAATATTCCTTGAGACTGATCATAATAAGAAAATACACTTCTTACTTGCGCTTAGAAGTTATGAACACTTACAAATGATTTATAAACATAATTAAAATGTATGATGGAATGCTCTTAGCTATGATATTAAAAACTGATAAATTCAAATATATGGGAATGAAAAGACTTTAGTTCTCTCACAAATGCAAACAACCTCTTTTGAAAGAAATAAAGAGGCCAGTCCCTTATCCAAATAATTGGGCAGATAGTAGTCAAACTTTACTTGAATTATCATGTACACTTTACACTTCAACTCTGAATTTCTTCCTTAGTGACTTCAACGATGAATTGATTATGATATTAATTTTAGTCTACTTGAATTTAATTCCTTGGTAGGAAACCAATTAGACAAGGAGTTGTATAGACAATAAATTCATATACAGACCTTGATATTCAAAAATTAATATTCAAAATATTTCAATTCTCCGACATCTAACTATAAAGAAGAAAATCTCTGTAATTGGAAGTGTAAAGGACCAATCCAGTAAAAGAGAATGAACTCACTTCTTCAACCTTGGACAAGAAACATGTTTTCTTTGTATTAATTAAAAGAGTGAATAAAATTGGTTTGCATGTCAGTTGCAGTCACTACCCCAATATAAAATCCATTATAATTTCATAATATCAGTCCAGATTGTAAAATCTATCTCTATCCCCACACGGTCCTAATATCCCTTTTATATAATACGAAGGGATGCAACAAGCTAAGGACCGTTACAAAATGTCTATTTTAAACTAAAACCCTATTTTAGGTAGTAATTACAATCTTTATAACTAATTCACAGGAAATCAACTCCATTCAGCTGAAGTATCCCTAGCATGGCCAACACTTCATCATCAAGATCATCATCGACCCAGTCATTTTCATCCATCTGGATTTCCTGTGCAAGGTCATGCAACTCGGCTTGATCTTGCTCCGCTTCTAACTTGTACATGTCATACTCATATGCTTCATAAATGGTTATGAGTCCCTAGTCCCTTGTCATTAGGCTTTTAAGAAGGTCTGGTTGATCTTCTTCTATCCCTATCAGTTTGGGCAGCATCACTGGATGCATATTTTCATTCTAAGGATAAAAAACCGTTGGTAAACCCATTCTCTAGCTTGAAATTCAAATCTATTGTACTCATGTCAATTTTTACCCACTTATAAAAACATTTAAGGATTTTACCACCTTCCAAAACACCTAATTCCATTCCCTCATTAAATGCAAGCATGATCAGCTGGCCTCACACGCTTGAATTTAATTTCTTTGCATTATACATTCTCTTGGAAATGACAATCTCGTCTTGTCCATCCTGGAGTACATATCATTGATTACCATTTTAAACCTTCCGCTTAACTCAAAGGCTAATTATTGATATAACATAACTTTCCATATGTATTTCCATATACTTAATAGGATCTTTCAATCTCCTCAACAACCACTTTAAATAAATGATAGCCATTCTTTTAACTCTGTATCTCAGGTTAATCTTTTAAATATATCCGATACTCTTGAAAAAGATTTTCTTTATCTCTTTCATAACTAATGCCCATTTAATTCTTGAGACATTTCAAGCGTGAGAAATTAGCCATTGTATTTCAGTTATTAATTAGACTATCCTCATTCTTTTTTCCATTTCACAGTTTATTTAAAAGGTTCCCCATGAAACAAAAAAACTCATTGTTTCGCTTACCCTATTATCACCATTCGCAAAATAACAGAATTTCACCATTTAGCAGCTGCTACTTCTTTGGCCCGTGAAATAGAAAAAAATGATGCTCTTTTGCATATAATTTCAAATTTTATCTTTCCATCATGCCTTTGTCTTTGAAACATTAACACCAACAAATAATTTGGATCTTTCTAATTGGGAAAAAATTCAATGTTCCAACAATGGCTCTTTCTAGGGATATATACCCCCTATGGGTATAGTGAGAATTTGGTTATCTCTGGAAGAAGCAGACAAAGTGTCAATCCATTGGGTTATAGAGTCACAATACAACAGTGCATCGTAACAATTTGGCAGCCCAAGGCCACCAAAATACAAAAACAACATTTGCCTCTGTTGAAAATCTTGTTTTCATCACATTCCAGCTACATCAATCTAAAAATAACACTGAGATATGTTGGATAAAATATGTTTATACTTCCCCCTAGCCAACTAAATTTACCTTTTCCGAAAATAGGTATCTTCAAATTATATACATACTCCTTGTAATATCTTCCCTTATCATATAGTCCATAGTCATATACATTACAACATCCTCTGTTATCAAATTTTTTGCTGTGCGTAGATATTTTCATCTCTGACTTAGACTGACATCTTTTTTTAATCCTATGAAAAGGATAGACGCAAAATTTCAAACCTTTATATTCAGTGTTATTGTCACTATTCTGGCTATGACAATTTTGCAAAAGCATACCTTTTCTAGGAAAGTCTATGACTTCCACCACTGCTGAAGCTATCATAGTATCAAATTCTAAAACATCACTTATTTTATTGATTGCAACTTCTGATAATATTTTCATGCTTTCAACATTGTGTTGTTCATCTTCAAAACAAGGTACATTGCTCCAGCTTTCCTCTAGATTTTTTGATGTTTCATCATGAAAAAGACCTTGAAGAAGATTGAAATTACCTTTAGGTTTTCCTTATTTTATATGCTTATCTGATTGCATGCATTCATTAAATGAATCATCCTTTTGAGTGTCATCATGTGCTTCATCAATCAGGCTAGTATCTTCATTATCTCAAGAAATTCCTCTTGCATGTGTATCAATTCACTAGTCTGTTTGTTCTGGTGGATTGAGAAAATAATTGCACCATTTCTCTGAACATGTTTCTGATATTCAATGTCTAATAAATATGAAATATCTTCTACACTGAGGAGACCCTCTCCATTATCATAATCACTTATTTGCATTTCCATACAAATCCACCATGTATGAAATCTTTTTCATTTTCATCTGTTTTAACACAGTTCTCTAGCATGGTCTAGCATGGATGACCTTTTATCTTTTGCATGAATAGTGTACACATCTTCCTTATATAAATTTGGAACATCACTAGATTCATCTTCTAATATGCCTTCATATATAATTATGATAATAATTCTTACCCGAGGATTCTAAAAAATCCCCAATTCATCCATTTTATCTGGTAATGAAGGTTTAATCTCCATAGGTATTTCTTTATAGTTGTTAAACATCCTCATGAATACTTGTGCTGCAGTTTCATCTTCATGCTTCCTTATACTTATAAATTCATCCAAAGAAGACATACATGACTCTTGTTCTAGAGTATAATCTTGACTATTTTTTAATATGGAGCATATATTTTTCTTCTCCTGATCCTTCTCCACATTTGCATCTATTTCACATGTCCTATTTCCATAAGAATCATCCACACATGAATCAATTACCTATTCACTATCCTTCACATTTTATTCTTTGATGAATGCACCATGACATATATACTTGATTATTTGAGATATGTAGCTATGGGTAGAATTATCATTTTATTCACATCTTTTGAAAGAAGAATCTGAAAAAGAAATTAAATCCACGGTGTGATCTTTTCTTCCTTTTGTACCTATCCGATAGGTATTTTCTTCTCCATATACATCACAAGGAAGCATGTAAGGTTCCTGCTCCATAGTGCAGTTTTGATTTTATTCTTGTTCATAACACATGTTTTCTTCTTCCTTGCTTGCATCATGAAACATATCAAGAAACCATCTCTCAAATTCTCCCCATGATGAAATACTTTGTTCAGGTGTCATACTAAAAAGAAAACCTCCATGATCTGTCAATGATCTTACAAATACTTTCATAATCATATCTTTTGCATAGACATGACAATGTTTAATAAATTTACAAAATGCCCGCAAATGCTCAATTAGTGATTCTGATCCATCTCCACAAAATTTTGGAACATATTTTTTTAGCCTAAGAGGAAAATCTTTCTGACCACCATGGATGTTATCAAAATTCAATGGTCTATATACTTCCACAATAAATTCTGGTCTTGGGTTACAAAAGTTTGATACTTTATGTGAATATGTATTCTGGTACATACTTAACATTTGAATTTGTAGTAACTTCTTTTATACATTAGGTTATTTTCAATAGAGTCACCACGTCTCTCAAAGAGGAAAACTTTACTTATCTCCTTCTGGGTCTTCTCCCTCAGTAGAGTCACTGACTACAAATTTCTATTGAGAAGTAGAGTCGCCACCTTCTTGTCAAAAGGAAAATATTTACTATATTTTGAGTCCTTTTTCCCAGTAGAGTCTGTCCTTATCACCAAAGATTCTGACAAAATTTATTTACAACATCCCCAACAGAGTTGCCAATCTGTTGGTTTCCAAAACTGTAGATTGGAAATCCAAGAGCTTTTTCCAATTCTCCTAGATTGCTTCAATCAGTCTTTGCCAATGAACGAGAATAGTCCAATTCCTCTACACTTTAGGCTTCACTAAACCTAGGCAGGTAAACCCTCACCCCAAACAAAAGGTGTCTTTATATAGTGGATTTAAACTTGTTTTATTTCTCAAGGTGGCAAATATTCCTTGAGACTGACCAAAATAAGAAAATACACTTCTTACTTGCGCTTAGAAGTTATGAACACTTATGAATGCTTTGTAAACATAATTAAAATGTATGATGGAATGCTCTTAGATATGATATTAAGAATGAATAAATTCAAATATATGGGAATTAAAATACTTCCGTGCTCTCACAAATGCAAACAACCTCTTTTTAAATAAATATAGAGGCCAATCCCTTAACCAATTAATTGGGTAGATAGTAGTCAAACTTTAATTGAATTATCATGTACACTTTACACTTCAACTCCAAATTTCTTCCCTAGTGACATCAAGGATGAATTGATTCTGATATTAATTTTAGTTTACTTGAATTTAATTCCTTGGAAGGAAACCAATTAGACAAGGAGTTGTATAGACAAGAAATTCATATACAGATCTTCAAATTTGGAAATTATTATTCAAAATATTTCAATTCTCTGACATCTAACTATAAAGACGAAATCCTCTGTAATTGGAAGTGTAAAGGACCAATCCGGTAAAAGAGAATGAACTCACTTCTTCAACCTTGGACATGAAACATGTTTTCTTTATATTAATTAAAAGAGAAAATACAATTGGCTCACATGTCAGTTGCAGTCACTACCCCAATATATAATCCATTATAATTTTATAATATCAGTCTAAATTATAAAATCTATCTCTATCCCCACATGGTCCTGATATCCATTTTATAAAATATGAAGGGATGCAACAAGCTAATGACCATTACAAAATGTCTATTCTAAACTAAAACCCTAATTTATGTATTAATTACAATCTTTATAACTAATTTATAGGAAATTAACTCCATTCAGGTGAAGTATCCCAAGCATGGCCAACACTTCATCATCAAGATCATCATCAACCATCCATTTTCATCCATCTGGATTTCCCATGCAAGTTCGTGCAACTCGACTTGATCTTGCTCCACTTCTAACTTGTACATGTCACACTCATAAGCTGCATCACCGGTTCTAAGTTCCCAGGATGTTGTCATTAGGCTACTAAGTAGGTCTGGTTGATCTTCTTCTATCCCTATCAGATTGGGCTGCATCACTGGATGTGGATTTTTGTTCCAAGGGTAAAAAGACATTGGTAAACCTATCCTCTAGCTTGAAATTCAAATCTATTATACTCACATCAGTTTTTACCCAATTATAGAAACATTTAAGGAGTTTACCACCTTCCAAAACACCTAATTCATTTTCCTCATAAAATGCAAGCATGATCAGCTGGCCTCACACACTTGAATTTAATTTATTTTCATCATACATTCTGATGTGGACTAAAGTCTTGTTGCTGCTACAGAACCAGCTTGGCTCTTCTCTGAGATCTTTCTCCTAGATCTCTTAGGGTGTTCACAACCCTAAACTGAGGTAAGTCACTCTCAACTTTACCTCCTCTTCAAGACTCAGTCCCCCATAAAAATGATTTTCATCTTCTTCTTGTTGAACCTACACAAATAGATTCATTCTTCTCACTCAATCGATGTTCTCAGAACATTGCTTTCATTCTCTTCCCTAGCCGGACTATTACCAAGCTCGCCTACGTGAGGATCTCCAGGATTTTTGCTGTTGCTTCTCCTATAGAAAACAAAAAGGAAACTATGTACAAGGGCTCCTCTCGAGTTCCATCCCAACACATGATTCTCACCATGGATTCAAGAATCTCGAGGGGCCATTAATGTTTACAACCTAGAATGGGTGAAGAACTAACAACTTACAAAATAGAAAATAAAATAACTAATCTAATTGCATGCAAAAGGAACCACAAAGAAACTTGATATCCACTAAACACACAGTCTACAACTTCTCATTACTGGAAACAAAACAAAACAATACAATAATCTGTAAATCTCTAACTTTCATGTAGCTTCTCTTCTTCTACAATTTCTACTCTCTAGATCTCTAAAAATGAATGCTCTAGATGTTATTAGTAACCATCCTCTCATAGAAAACAACCCTAACGGTCCACTCATTCGCAAGAATCTCTTTAGGAACCGTTACACTAACCATACTGTCCATAAAAGACAAGATCCACTTTTCACGGGCCGTTACAACTAAATATTGCCGAGCAACAGGAATACAAGCTGAGCTGCAGTGTTAACTCGACTGTAGTGTTAACTCGGCATCAGTGTTAACTCGGCTACAGTGTTAACTCAGCTTCAGTGTTAACTCGACACCAGTGTAGGCCGAGTTGCTAGGCACTAGTGTATGCCGAGTGCCAGTGATACCAAGTAGCTTATCCAAAGTTCCCGATGCCTTGGTTGGATTTCTAGAGGCTTCCAAACTACCTCACACACACACACAACTAAAAGAAACCAACCAAGCAACCTATCTAGACATGGATTGACCTAGTCATTTCTATTTTAGGAAAGTAAAACAAATGACCTTCTAAGGTCCACACACACTCTCCTGACTTGGCTAGAGTTAGTACATGCTAGAAATAAGGAGCTAGGGTTTTGAGTTAGGTGTGCTCCTGCACCACATTCTCTTGGAAATGACAATCTCGTCTTGTCCATCCCAGAGCACATATCCTCGATTATCATTTTAAACCTTTCGCTTAACTCAAAGGCTAATCAGTTATATAAGACAACTTCTCATATGTATTTCCATATACTTTATAGGATCTTTCAATCTTCTCAATAATCACTTCAAATAAATGAGAGCCATTCTTTTTACTTTGTATCTTAGGTTAATCCTATAAATATATCTGAAACTCTTGAAAAAGATATTCTTTATCTCTTTCATAACCAATGCCCATTTTATTCTTGAGACATTTTGAGCATGAGAAAATTTCCATTGTATTTCAATTATTAATTTGACCATCCTCAGTATTTTCACCATTTCGCAGTTCATTTAAAAGGTTCCCCACGAAACAACAAAAACTCATTGTTTCACTTACCTTATTATCGACATTCGTGAAATAGCAAAATTTTTCCCTTTCGCAACTGCTACATCCTTGGCCCACGAAATAGAGAAAAATGATTCTCTTTTGCATATAATTTCAAATTCTATCTCTTCATCATACCTTTGTCTTTGAAACATTAACACCAAAAAATAATTTTGATCTTTCGAATTGGGAAAAAATTCAATGTTCCAACACGACTCACCAAATAACTTAATAACTTAAACAACCATACATCTCATAATATGCAAATCAATCATTTAAAATAAGTTAACTCCAGATTTAATGAGGAAACCCAATATGGGAAAAACCTCTATGGGAATTGTGACCCATAATAAAAATGTACCTTTCTAAAGTACGCTCGGTTAAGAACTTATCCTGTTAAAGATTACAAACATATTTTCTAGATTTGACCCTATTAAGGGATTTACCTCATGTCTGTTAAGATCTTCACCTTGTTAGGAGTGGCCTTGCTAGAGGACTTTAAACACTCTTTTGGAATGTCACCTACATCTAGGATTTACAAATAGGACTTTAAATCCACTCAATTAAGATATTTTCTCTGTTACAAATGCTAATAAGCAATAGTAAAACTTTGATCTTTAAATAGAGAAACTACCTTTTGCTTATATAGATCCTTTATGCTGACATGAATACTGGTATCACATATTGGTATCATTCAGTTGCTAAGCAATCTATTCAACTTCCTCCTTGATAGGTGCTCTCGGTAAGGTGTCAGGAACATCAGGTTGTACATATACAAAATTATCATAGTCTTCAGGTTCCTTTTTGCTTTCTTCATCATTCTTTTATGCTAACTCATCAATTCTCACACTTGCACTTTCCATCATTTTGTTAGTAACTTTATTCAAACACTTATAGGATTTACTCCTTGTAGAATATCTTAAGAATATTCCTTCATTCCCTTTAGAATCAAACTTTCCTTCTCTAGAATCTTTCAAGATATAACATCTACTTCCAAAAAATTTGAAATAACTCACATTAGGTTTGTGTTCGTACCAGATTTCATAAGGTGTTCTTTTGGTACCTTTCTTCATTTGTACTCGGTTCAATGTGTAAACAACAGTACTGATTGCTTCTCTCCAAAAAATTTCTGAAATACCTTTCTCAATCGTCAGTGTGCTAACACAATCAACAATAGATATATTTATTCTTTCAAAAATACCATTCTGTTGTGGTATCCTTGGTGCTGACATCTATCTCTTAATTCCATTTTCATTATAGAATAGTGTAAACTCATCAGATGTAAACTCACCTCCTTTATCAGATCTTAGACATTTCAGTTTTGTTCCTGCTTCTTTCTCAACTCTGGACTTGTACCACTTAAACATTTGAAATGCATCAAATTTTTCTTTTAAGAACATTATAGACATCATTCTAGAATAATCATCCACAAATAAAATAAAATATCTGTCTCCATAGTAACTTTGAGTTCTCATGGGTCCACATTAATCAGTATGCAATAAATCCAAAATTCCTTGTGTAACATAAGTCTTTCTTGAATAACTAGATTTAGTCATTTTAACCATTTGACATTCTCTGCACATAGCATTTTCAGGTTTCTCTAATCTAGGTAATCCTCCGACTCTATTCTTTTTACTCACTTTGATCAAGTTGTCAAAATTAACATGACAAAGCCTTTTGTACCATAGCCAAACATCCTCAACTTTAGCAAACATGCAACTCTTCATAGAAGTATCAAGATAAAATAAATTACCTTTAGATTGTTCTCCAGTAGCAATCAGACTCTCTTTCTTATAAAAAAATTTCACCTTTCCATGTTGAAATTCCAGTTGGTGACCTGTGTTATTTAACTGTGCAACACTCAACATATACTTTAAACCTTCAACCCAATAAACATCATCACATCTTGTATTATTTAGTAGAATTATAGAACCTTTTCCTTTCATAGGGTATGGAGCATAGTTACTAAATCAACAAATCATCCATCATGATTTTCCAAGGAAATAAACTTAAGTTTGTCACCAGTCATGTGATGTGAACAACGACTATCTATAATCCATGTTTCATTCCTACTTACTTGTGATATTAGGGCTCTTGGTTCTTCTCTATTTTCTTCATCCAAATTATCTTTAATAGAAACATACACAACTTCTTTTTCATCACTGTCATCTGAATCATCATCACTTAGGTCTTCATTAGCAATATGAAAAGATTTATTACCTTTGTTTTTGTAGTCTTTGAATCTCCTGAATCTTTTTTCTCTTTTGTCCTTATCTTTGTTATCTTTCTTCTCCTTATTATCTTTCTCAGTAAATTTAGATGCAAAATGACCAATCTTATTATAGTTAAAACATTTCAAGGGTAACTTACCTTGATATTTGCCTTTGCCTTTTTGTATCCTTCTAGATAACAAAGCTTCAAACTCTCTCTCATTATATTCATCTGTAGCATATAACTCTTCCAAACCACTCTGACAGCTATACAATCTCTCACTGACACTGCTCAAATATCCATCACTAGGTCTAGAGTCCTTAGAAATTCCAATCTTCAAAGATGACTTAAATGTTGACTCAATCTTAGATGTAGTAGGTAAACTATTATTAAAATCATTAATATCAAATGCAACCAGCTTACCGATAGTAGTTTTGAAGTAGTAAATCCATCAAGTTCATCATATTCATGGTCGGTAAGTGTAGAATAAATCTCGATTATGAATTGTGTATGTTCTTGCTTCTGTCTTTGCTCACTAATTGTCAAAGGTGTAGTTCTAGGTGCAACATATTCATTATCAAGAAAATGAAGTCCATATTCTCCTATACCAGACACATTTACTCTCATTATTCTTTTCCATGTAGAAAAATGTCCACTATTCAACTTTGGTGCTTCACTCTTAGACATATTTATATCTTGACTCAAGTCCTTTTAAACTTAACACTTCAGAGTACTAAAGCTCTGATACCAATTGTTGGTTCATTGAGAGGGGGGGGTGAATAAAAAAAAAAAAACTGAAATACTTAAAACTTAACTGACTGATTCACTCGGTAGACCTGAATACAATAATAACCGACTCACCAAATAAATTAATAACTTAAACAACAATACATATCATAAAATGTAAATCAATCATTCAAATTTAGTTAACTCTAGATTTAGCGAGGAAACCCAATATGGGAAAAAACTGTGGTAATTGTGACCCAAAATAAAAATGTACCTTTATGAAGTATGCCAAGTTAACAAACTTATCCTATTAAAGATTACAAACACATTTGCTAGATGTGACCCTGTTAAGGGATTTACCTCAGATGTATTATGATCTTCACCCTATTAGGAGTGGCCTTGCTAGAGGACTTTAAATACTCTTTTGGAATGTCACCTACGTCTAGGATTTATAAATAGGACTGTTAAATCCACTTGTTTAATATATTTTCTCTGTTACAAAAGCTAATAAGCAACAATAAAACTTTGATCTTGTTGGTTAACAGATTTGTCTTCGAAGAAAATGATTACAAATTGACCCCAAAATGCCCAAATAAGAAGACACAACCAGCACCAACAGTTGGGTCACTTCACTATTGAAGAGCGTAAGCGCCCTCTGA
>MU227618.1:2595642-2614846 GCA_018584345.1 Thuja plicata | reverse complement strand
CTGTACATCATTACCAGATGAACTCGAGGCATTATCTTTACTTCATAACTTTGGGCATTATCATATGCATTAGTTCACTAAGTGAGATGCAAATGAACCACTTTATCAAATAATATAACAATTTCCTAGATTGGGTTGCCCGATACCACTGAGTTGGGGCTGTCAACATATATGATCCTTATTCTAAAATAGAATCATCAGGACCCTTTATAAACCAACCATAATAATGCACCGGAGTTGACTATTGGGCTGTCATAAAATCAGGAATGCGAATGTGCTTTTAATTTACATGACTAATCACCACCACAAGCTTGATTTATTATAGAGGTTAGCCACATGCCTTTCTGAAATTAGTCCGCGTAACATGAATCTCCAGATGTGTTTGAATGTATTTGGGGAAAATGATGAACCTTTAAATCTGAGCAGTGCACATCTGAATTTACCTTCGAACTCACAATTAGAGATGCTAACTCTAGATCTCTGAGCATCTGAATCAGTATGTTGTGATTTTAAATGAAATCTAGAACTTGAATGTGGAACGAAATCAGAGAAATCTTACATTATTGAACTTCTGCACTGGACCTGCAAGATGAGCCATCTAAACCATCGAACGACTTCGAACTACTTTGTACCTTGGTTCAAAGAGGTTCGAAACCATAAATTGAAAATTTTAAATACCGAGTCTATATTGGGTACCAACAGATCTATAAATATAAAAACTAAATTTTTCTTGGTTCAAATCCTTTATGCTCACATGAATATTAACATCACATACTCCATTTGTCTTTGCTCTTAGACTGTAGATTCTGCACTTTTTGCTTCTCTGTTATGCTTAGTAATTTCTGTTCTTCAACTTCTGCTTCTTAATTCAACTCGCCTGCATCATCCTCTTAGTTTATTTCTCTTTATTTACATAGAATTGTTTTTTCCTCTTAATCTCCTTGCTTAGGTTTTCCATCATTTACACTCAGCTGTTCGATCATCTTCTTCACTCTCAACTCGGTAAACCGTTTAAATTTTACCTCGTAACTTGAATTTTTTCTTGGAACTCTAATAATCAGGTTTAACTGCTTAATATTCACCTTTGGTCTTCTACTTGAATTTTATCGTTCGTAGATCTTCTAGAAAACTTCCTTTAATTCTTAACAACATCTAGGTCATCATAACTTTGTATTAAATTTGATCTTATCATAATTTTCAATCAATATCTTGTACTCGGTAACTTGCTTTGCAACTCGGTAACTAAATTTGTTCACTGCTCAGTGCCTAATTCATTCTTGGTGCTTAGTTACTGAAACTAACCAACACAACTCTATACCGATTGACTCTGTCTAGCTCTGTAGAGTAACTCTCTTTAGTCATAACTTAACTCTTTGTAGTCTTTGACTTAATCAATCAAGTGTACCGATTTCATAACATCAAATATATAGTAGAAAACAACTATATAAACATTACTTCATCATTGTCTGATATGTATTTGTCACCCATTTAACTTCTCCTTCTTATGATATGATAACTCAATAAAAGCCAGTAAATCAAATGCTTGACATCAATGACAAAATAAAAACTGATCTAACCATTTCTACAAACATGTATACCTATTATCACTCGGTCTTCATCATCTCCATCAGTTGATCAACGATGTTTGACTTCAAAGTGTTTGTAAATTGTTGAGACTAGTGAAATAACTTTGGTTAATTTAGGCCCCTTTCATATTCCTCCACTTATGTTGGTGTTCAAAATGGCCACTTTGTTTGATGTTTCTAGTGTGAGTTTTCAAAACATCTTTTCAATCAAACAACACTTGTTCAAATCTTCAAAAACCTACCCAAACACATTTGTCATATAAAAACATTCTCAAAACATTACCCAAATCATACTTTTGCAAACTTTGGAGCTTTTTTTTCAACTTCCCATTCATAGGTTCCCCTTAGGTTGCATCACTTTCCTAGTATCCTTTCATCTTAGGTCATTAGTCTCTCCTAGCACCATCCTTTGTTTATTTCCTGAGTCCATCATCTTGTCCCCTTTCTTGGCCATTCATTTAATTTGTCCTAGTTTATGTCCCTAGATTTCATTTAGAACCTTTGATCTTTTCATCACTTTAGACCTATAATTTTCCTTGATCATCTATTTAATTTTTTCCTTGTCCCTAGTTTGCATTTAGATCCTTGACCTTGTCACAACCTTGTCATTGTCATATTGTCCCTTTGTCCTCATCTTATTATATTATCCTTAAATTTGTATCTCATCTCATTTGTCACCTTTGATTTACATTGTAAAAACATAGGGTATATATTATCTCTTTTAGGTTGTGTTTGTCTTTCATCTTTTAGAATAATATTTGTCTCTCACTTAAGTCCATATTTTAGGAGTCTAAATACATGGGTGTTGAAATAAGATCCCAAGCTTTTGGGAGACAACAAGAATCATCATGCCAACCCATGTATATTCCAACCAATGACACCCAATCAAGCTTCTAATACAATCTCAATTGATTCCAACACAGCAACATGGTCACATTACATCAACCCAATTTCATCACCAAAAATCTCATTCCAAAACAAACATTATGGATTGGCATTAGTTATATCTTAGAGATGGAGACAATCCAATTGAAAGATCATCCCCCCCATATCAATCTTCCTACTCTCATGGGACTATGCCATCACAATCAAACAATCAACCCTATTAATCCAACTTATATATGTCCCAAGACTTTGATCAAACTTATCATGAAAAATCAAATTTCATCCCTATTTATCCATTAATCGAGGAAAAACTAGGTCAAGAAATAGAAATATTTGAACAAAGAGTCAGGAAAATTGAAAAGAATAGATCCTAAATGACCAAAATAATTTAAAAAATTGGAGAAAGAAATCCAAACCAGGGGGAAATTGACATAAAATCTCTCATTTTGAGAAAGGTCATACCATCCCCCATCTAACAAATAAACATGACAAACCAATTTCGACCAACAAACACAAATTTTAATCCTATCCCAAATCAATCATCATTCAACCAAAATAGAAATCAGTCTTCATTTGACCAAATATCATTTAACCAAGTCTCAAATCAATCATCATTCAACCAAAGCACAAATCAATCTTCATTCAACCAAACATAATTTAATCAAGTCCCAAATTAATCCCTATTCAATTGAGTCTCAAATCAATTTAGTGCTACCCAAGCAACTGCACAACCATTGGTAGCACAAGTAATTATGCAAACAAGGCAATACCTACCAAGGTTGTATAAAATTACACATACAAGTTTACGATTGGTGACATAATGTGCCAGTAAACCTCCTTCTATGTACTCAAGTGCACCATCATGGGATTCCCAAACAAACACAAATAAAAACAAACCACCTTTTGGACATCAACCAAGCATATTCAATGAGCAATCCATCACAGCACAGGTTCAATAAAAATACCTTAAAAGATACAAATGTCAATGTGGCATCAAAAACAAAGTTGTCCAAACAGTAGAAAATAAAACACAAAACTTTAAAAAAATTCTTTCAAGGTTAGCTTATACAAAAGAAATTGTTTCTAAGAATGGTCATAATAATCTACCCATGTCTATAAATGGATCATTCCAAAACAATCACATCAGTGACACACTTAAGTTTCATCCTAAATTTATCCCTCATGCATCCTCCATATCTCCTACCATTCCTTCATTCCCTAAAGATTCACAAGATAAATCTACACCATCTCCATCAAATAACATATCAAATAATGAAAACTCCCAAGGGCTATGCAAAATATATTTTCAAGATAATTTATTTTATAATAAATGTCCCTTCTATGATTCAAAAATTCTAGACCCAGTTCCACCACCACCATGTTATCCATTTCCAAACAAACCCATTTCAAAGAGTCTCATTCAAAATCCATCTCCCACATGCCAAAACATTAAATACTTCATGAAATCCATTATACATATTATAGTTCATACCCCATGTTAAGAGGATGATCTAAAACATGAAGAAATGAGTCCTGAAACAAATCAAGATCAAGATCCTAAGAATAATCAATCCAATTCAATTATTGATCAATCTCTCATCTTCCCAGAGTCTAATGATCATCCTACCATCTTTGTGCATCCTATCAATGTTGATTCTCATCCATCCCAAGAATAAAGTGTCTTCCAAATCCTGTCTACCTTCCTCTTCCTAAGAAAGATCCTGACATTCTTTCTATTCTTCCTAATGATTCCATCCAAGGTCAAGAGAAGAATACCATTAAGATGGAGATTGGTGATCCCCTTCCAAGTGAATATACAATCATTTCTTCATCCTCATTGGATGATCTCTATTATTGATGGTTAGTTGGTGTAGATAACTCAATACACTCTCCAAATGAGGCAACTAATCCACTATTAAGTAAATGTTCATCCTAATAGAGGCTCATTTTATTATCGAAAAGAGATGCATCTTGTTAGATGGAACCTAAACTATACATGCAAAAAAATCTATCTAGAATCTATCAGAAGCATAGAAATAAAATCAAAGAAAATTACAATTAAAGTAATCTAACTCTAATTCCATTCACACAACTTTGGCTGTGTGCAAATAAAACAACTTGTAAAAGAATATAATGTATGTTAACTAATTAACAGTAAATTTGTAAAAATTCTTAACAAAACTATCATTCACTACATTAACCATGCATTAAATTAATATTTACTAAATTAACCATGCATCAAATCAAGATATAATCAATAGGAATAAATTACACTTAGTTAACTACTATATAAAAATGAATGAAATAACAAATAACTACTCTAATTATAACCTTTTGTCATGTCATCTCAAGTGTTTGTTTCTTGAGGATTCGTAACCTTAGATTAACTGAATACCTTTCTTATCTAAAGGTGACCATCCACTTCTATTGATTATAACTAAAATTACAAAATGATAATAGATTGTAACATCGAATGTAATCCCAATTCTCTCTACTCCTTGCTGGAGGTAAGCTACTTGGAGAAAAATGCTATTCTCATTGATGGTGAACCAATGAAGATGGAAGATCATCCTTCTAGTCCAGGTACTAGAACAAGGGTGAGCATTAAGAATAAGATTAACTTCTTTTCCTATGGAGCTGGTGAATCTCAAAGATTCAATTCATAAGATTCAGGCTTTACAAGAGGATAATGAGTAGTTCCAGAACATTCTGGACTGATCCTTGTTGCTGGGAATTTTTTGTGCCATTTTCTAGTAGCTATGCTGGAAGGTGTCCTTTTTTTTGGAGCCCAGTGCCTTTTTATTATAATATCTTCTGTTAGACCTTTCGTTGGTTTTTCCCACCCTTTGTGGAAGATGTTGATTCTGTGCTGGTTCGTAATGCTTTCTTTTCTTCCTAGCATGTAAAGAGTTTTGGGACCCCTTCAAAACCCGTCTTTACCTCAATCAAAAAAATTGAATTGAATCCAACACAAATTCTATTAATATATTCTCTAGCCATCACTCATAAGAACATCCCACATTTATAGGGAAATCCTTAGATCAACATTAATGAAATATTTTAAATATTTATTCACACATGTCATCTTTCAAGAAGAAATTGACTTATTCCAAAACAAAAAAACTACTTAAGAAAAACTAGAAATATGGAGTGTTGAATGGAATTCAACATCCATCATAGAACATGTATTCATGTAGGATCAAGACTATCTTTTTATTGGACAATCACTTCTAGTCATAAATTATCTACTTGAACCATGCATGGAAGTAGCAAAATTAAGAACATTTGCATGAAGGTTCATTGATTCTAGGATTTTACCACATCCTCCATTATGAAAACAATGTCCAGCCATTATCTAAAGCTCACCTTTCATGTCTTGAGGCTACAATTTAGCTAAGAAAAAAGGAAATATACAAAAACATACTAAATCATCTCAAAACATCATTAAAAATAGAATTGATTAATACTTAACAAATAATTATAACTATAATATATATTATTATATTGTGCATATAAGTACCATATTGGATCCATCATAGCATGCTTAAGTATCATAGAGTCTTTAGTGAAGTATGACAAAATACCATAAAAATAACCCCAAAAAACCATAAAAGACACTAATTATTGGACTCATCACACCTCCCAACTTAAGATTTTGCTTGTCCTCAAGAATACATAGTATTGCAATACATAACATCAAGTCTAAAATCCACAGTTAGGGTAACACCTATGCCCTCTATCATATAAATTTTTTTCTCTATCTTGATCTTCTCCCATTTTTCACATTCCTTTACAAAGTCCACTAACAATCCACCTAATCAATGTGGAAATGGATAGAGGAGTGAAAACTGAAATTTAAATAGAATTGAACTACTTTGGATGTCTAGTGCTGTGCATATATATCTGTTAGGAATAACAGTCCACAAGCACAACTGAGAGGGGGGGTGAATCAGTTGTGATACAAAATATTAAACTTTAAACTTTAAAAACCAAAGCTACAATAAAAATGATAACAGAGTAATTTCCAACACAATAACACAATGCTTGTTGTCGAAGAAACCCTGTTAAAGGTAAAACCCCGGTGGGATTTTGCACCCACAAATGATGTACTGAGAGTATAGTGTCCCTGTTAAAAGATTTAGCTCAGTTAGGAGCTTATTACAACATTACAGTACATAGTCCCTGTTAAAGGACAATACCTATTAGGAGTCAAGAGTGACAGTGGGCTCACTGCCTAGGCACACTGCCCAAAGAAGGTTAAATCCACCCTCAAGGATTAACAATCTGAACAAGTGTATATAGAGAATATACAATCCAGTGAACTCTCTGATAGCAACTGTCTTTGCTTGGTCAATTCCAATGAAATATTACATTCACAAACTCTACTCTACATCCAACAGCCAAACAAGCCTCACAACTTCCAAAATTCTCTGTCTTCACAATTACCTTCTCATCATACATATATCTTTTTAAAAGAAAATATCTCACATATATACCCTATTACAATAATTGATTAGGTCGGCCAATTAAGCTTTCCCAATATATAAATAATTATTTAACTCCTTGCTAAGATACACAAGGTACCTAAAACAAGTAAACATCAATTACAATACATCAGATATACTAAAAGATCTGCAATCCACGCTCACAATCCATAGTACATGCTACATCACTGAAGTCGGTCACCAAATAGGTCTCCTCTAGAATACATGCCACAACTGAAGTCACCAACATGTCCACAACTATCGATCAACAATGAACATTCCTCAATGTATCTTCTATCATCCCTTAAGCTTGCATCACCTGAAACATCTTTGCATGTCAGATATACCCAAAACACAGAGACCTGCTCTGTCAAGCATCACTATCACAACCCAGAAACTAGTCTTCACTAAAACATCTGTAACATCACCAATATGCAATATTAAGCCAAGAAACCTTAGGAATAAGGCCATCACACATCCTTCTTCATTTCCTTATCTTCAATCCTTCTGATTCATCTGTACAGTGTCTATACACTTATGTTAGTCATCATACAATAGTAATAACCAGTATGTTCTCTCCACAGAAACATATGTCGACATCGATGATAAAACATGAATATCAACAACATCAGTAGTACCCAAAACCTGATATCATCCAACAATCTCCCCTTTTTCATTGATGTCAACATATGGGAAAATCCATCAACCCAAAAAGTAATCTCTCTCATTACAATATTCTCAATATCCTCAACACAAATCTCCCCAAAACAATAGGTATTTTCACATAAAATCTTTCCCCCTTTGGCAGCAATGGCAAAGGGTACCATAACTCTTCTGTAAGGTGTAGATTTTTCAAATCTTCATATCTAACAATAGGTGCAAAATCACCCAAATGTGCTCCATAGTGTTCCTGCGATCACTCCCCTTGAGGAGTAGATCCAAACATCAAGTCCAGAACATGATATAGCTCTGAAATCCACTTGAATGATGCATGCCAACATCAATCAATTACCATTGGGAGGGGCTCTCACCCCAAGCATGCTTCTGAGATATTCAAAACAATATTTTGGAAAAGGTTTTGTAAATATATCTACTATCTGTTCCTTTGTGCTAATTTATTCTAGTCTAATCTCTTTCTCTGCTACCTTCTCCCTCAAGAAATGATACTTAATAGAAATATGTTTAGTCTTTGAGTGCATTATAGGATTCTTCAAAATATTCATTGTGCTAGTGTTATAACAATGGATAACCACTGGATCTTCAAAAATTATTCCAATGTCCTTCAACATTTGTTTCATCCAAACAACCTTTTTATAATTTATTGCAACAACAACATACTCTGATTCAACAGTAGACTGAGAAATACAATCCTGTTTCTTACTTAACCAAGAAACCAGCCTTTTCCCAAGGAAAAATGTTCCACCACTTGTACTCTTTCTATCATCCACATTACCTTCCCAATCAACATTAGTGTAAGCCTGTAAAATAAAGTCATGTAATTTTTCATACCATAATCCAGATTCTATTACTCCTTTCAAGTATCTGAAAATTATTTTCACAACAACAAGGTGTGTCTCTTTAGGACCTGCTTGATATCTTGCCACAATTCCAACTGCATTGGAAATATTTGGTCTAGTGTGAGTTAGATATTGTAGACCACCAATCATCGATCTATACTTTGTCTGAAAAACACTTTGAGTCTCATCATTACTAGCCAGTTAGTATCCAGTCACCATGGGTGTCCCAACAGGTTTACAATATTCCATTCCAAACTTCTTCATCATTTCCTTAAGATACTTGGTCTGAGATATAAAAATTTCCATTCTTACTCTGATTAGTTTGTAAACCAAGAAAAAAAATTCATCTCACCAATCATTGACATTTCAAATTCATTCTCTATTTCTTTAGAGAACTTCTTACTCATCTTATTATTACCTCCAAAAATGATATCATCAACAAAAACTTCTATGATTAAGATTCCATCTTCATTAGCTCTTAAATATAAATTACTATCTGCATTACCTTTTTTGAAACCAAGACAAAGTAGATACTTGTCCAATCTTGCATACCATTCTCTCAGTGCTTGTTTCTATCCATACAATTCTTTCTTCAACTTGCAAACCATGTCCTCATCTTCTATCAAAGGAAATCCATCAGGTTTCTCTATGTATACTTCTTTCAAATCTCCATTCAAGAATTCTGATTTCACATCCATCTGATATACTTTAAAGTCTTTATATGCAGCATAAGAAAGAAATAATCTCACAACTTCTAGCCTAGCAACATGAGAAAATGTTTCTTCAAAGTCTATGCCTTCTTGTTGCGAGTAGCCTTTACAAACTAGTCTAGCCTTATTTCTTACCACTATTCCTTCCTCATCCATTTTTTTTTCTGAAAACCCATTTAGTTCCTATCACATTTTTATTCTTAGGTCTTGGAACCAATTCCCAAGTATTGTTTTTCTTTATCTATTCAAGTTATTCTTCCATAGTTTTAGTCCAAGATTCATCTCTACATGCTTCATCAGTAGTTTTTGGTTTAACTTGAGAAATCAAACAAATTTAATCTCTTACTTTAGATCTAGTCATCATTCCTTTATTTGCACTACCAATGATTTGATCTTCAGAATGGTTCCTCTTAACATACCTCAAAGTATTAGGAGTCTCAGTAAAATCAATTAATTTATCTTCAATCTCATCATCAACTGTCAAAGGTTCTGCAGGTTCAGTAGGGACCTCTTTTATCTCTGCAATCTAACCATAGTCATACATTCTTTCTTGAATCTGAAAAATTTCATCTATCCTCACATTAGCACTTTCAATCAACTTCCTCAATCTCAGATTGAAACATTTATATGATTTTATCTTAGTCGAATAACCAAGGAAAATACCTTCATCACTTCTAGCATCAAACTTCCCTATCTCATCATCTCTTTTGATATATCATTTACTTCCAAATATTCTAAAACATTTCATAGTAGGTGTATGATCAAACCATAATTCATAAGGAGTCTTACTTGTACCTTCTCTAATCTAAATTTTGTTCAAGGTGTACACAATAGTACAAACAACTTCTCTCCAATGAAAATGTGATACGTTTCCTTCTAGCAACATAGTTCTTGCAACATCTAATATTGTTATGTTTCTTCACTCTGCTATCCCATTTTGTTGTGGTGTCCTAGGTGTAGATGTCCATTTGAATACTCCATGCTCTTCACAGTAGGTATTAAATAAATCTGATTTAAAATCACCACCTCTGTCGAATTTCAAATATTTTATCTCTAAACCAGATTCATTCTCAAGTTTTGTTTTGAATAACTTGAATTTTTCAAATGCTTCATATTTCTCTCTCAAATATGTAACCCACATAATTCTAGAAAAGTCATAAAAAAAAAACTATAAAGTACCTTTCACCATAATAAGATCTTCCTCTTGCAGGACCACACAGATATGTATGCACCAGATCCAACTCCCCTTTTTCTGAATAAGATTTTCTTTAAAATTTCTTCTAGTCTGCTTCCCCATAACACACTCTCTACACATAGTGTTAGATGGTTTCACAATCTTAGGTAGATCTCTTACAACATTTTTCATACTTGCCTTCACAATGTTACCAAAGTTAACATGAAAAAATCTTCTATGCCATAACCAACTGTCATCAACCTTCACAATAAAATAAGAAGCTTCAGATGTATTCAATTCAAATACATTACCTCTAGATTTAGCACCAGATGTGATCAAGTCTCCTGATTTACTTTTGATAGAACATTTCCCATCAATGAATTTCAATTGATAACCTTTGTCCACTACTTGCCGAACACTCAACAAATTATGCTTAAGTCCATCAACAAGCAGTACATTGTCAATATTAGTCTTTCCATCCAGAGTAATAGATCCAAATCCAATGATAAGCTTAGGATTATTTTCACCAAATCTAGCAACACCACCATCATATCTTTTCAGACTCACAAAATTATTTTTATCTCCAGTCATATGATGTGAACAACCACTATCTATAACTCATTCAAATTTATTTTAAACACAAGATACTAAGGCTTTTTCTTCATGTATAGGTTCATCATCCTTAATAGAAATAAATCCAATTTCATGAAATTCAACATCATCATCAGATACACCTTCACTAGAATAATGACACTCCTTGTCTTTTGAATACTTTGATTTGTAAAACTTAGTTTTATGCTTTGGAACCCCTATAGGAAATCGAGATGCAAAATGACCAATCTTGTTACTTGAAAAACATTTCAAGGGTAACTTGCCTTCAAATTTACCCTTACCTCTCTTTTCTCTTATAGCGATTAGGGATACCACTTCATCTAGATTTCTTTCTTCCTACTATATCTGTTCCCATTCATCAACATAGTCTCCAAGTTCTTCTCTCAAGTCACCATTGCTAGTGCTCGCAATTCCAGATAAGGTCTTTTTGTTTCTATGAACAGTCTCCTTGAATGCTGAATCTACTTTAGGTAAAGAATATCCCAGTTCTGTGGCCTCAAAAGTAGTTATCTTTCCAATCAACTTCTCTCTAGTGAAGTAAGGTTTCAAAGGTATAATCTCCTCTATAGCTTGTACTTTAGTTTTGTATATAGGTGTCAAAGATCTGAGTAACTTTGCAATCACTTATTCCTCACTTTAAGTACCTCTAGAGTTTTTGATGCCAGTAACCACTTCAGTAATTCTTTGTGCATATGCCCTAATGTTCTTATCATCTCTCATATTCATTGATTCCATCTTTGTCTTCCTAGTTTTTATTTTTTCCTGTTTAGTAAACTTATCTCCTATATACAATGCTTCCAATCTTATCCAAATCTCATGTGCAGAATCCAAGTCTTTAACTTTTTATGAATTCACCTTCAGAAAGTGCGCTTATCACTGATTCCCTTGTGACCATATTACATGAAAGTAGCTTCTTATCATCTTCAATAGCCTTCTCCAATTCATCCTTAGTCACTATCTTTTATTTTCTTTTTGTGATCATCTAGTAGTCGATTCTCAAACATAACAAATGTGTTCTCATCTTGTTCTTCCAACTGTCAAAGTTTTCAGGATCAAATTTTGGACTATCCTTCATGTAGTATGTCATCTTCAAGATCACCTCAAGCTGTTAAGATTTATATCTAAGGAATGGTAGCTCTGATACCAATTGTTAAGAATAACAGTTGACAAGCACAACTGAGGGGGGGGGAATCAGTTGTGATACATAATATTAAAGTTTAAACTTTAAAAACCAAAACTGCAATGTAAATGATAACACAATAATTGCCAACACAATAACACAATACTTGTTGTCAAGGAAACCCTATTAAAGGTAAAACCTCTGTGGGAATTAGCACCCACAAATTATGTACTAAGAGTATAGTATCTCTATTAAAAGATTTAGCACAGTTAGGAGCTTATTACAACATTATAGTACATAGTCCCTATTAAAGGACATACCCTGTTAGGAGTCAAGAGTAATAGTTGGATCACTACCTAGGCGCACTTCCCAAATAAGGTTAAATCCACCCTCAAGGATTAACAATCTGAACAAGTGTATATAGAGAATATACAATCTAGTGAACTGTCTGATAGCAACTGTCTTTGCTTGGTCAGTTACAATGAAGTATTACAATCACAAATTCTGCTCTATATCCAACAGCCCAACAAGCCTCATAGCTTCCACACTTCTCTATCTTCACAATTACCTTCTCATCATACATACATATTTTTAAAAGAAAAAATCTCACATATATACCCTATTACAATAATTGATTAGGTCAACCAATTAAGCTTTCCCAATAAACAAATAATTATTTAACTCCTTTCTAAGATACACAAGGTACCTAGAACAAGTAACATAAATTACAATACATCAGATATACTCCAAGATCCACAATCCACACTCATAATCCATAATACATGCTACATCATTGATGTCAGCCACCAAATAGGTCTCCTCCAGAATACACACCACAAATAACGTCACCAACATGTCCACAACTATCTATCAACAACGAACATTCCTCAATGTATCTTTTGTCATCCCTTAAGCTCACATCACCTAAAACATCTTCTCCTATAAGATATAACCAAAACACAGAGACTTTCTCTGTCAAGCATCACTGTCACAGTCCAGAAACCATTCTTCACTAAAACATCTGTAACATCACCAATATACAATATTAAGATAGGCGACCTTAGGTATAAGGTCATCACACATCCTTCTTCATATCCTTATCTTCAATCATTTTGATTCATTCGTATAGTGTCCATACACTTCTATCAGTCATCGTACAATAGTAATAACCAGTATGTTCTTTCCATAGAAACATATGTTGACATCAGTGACAAAACATGAATATCAACAACATCAGTAGTACCCAAATATGATATCATCCAATAATATCTAGCTACCCATGAATCCAATGCTATGCAATTATAGATTGAGTGTGGCTCCTTTTTCTTCATTCATTGGGTTAGTTGGGACCATCTTTCTTGACATGCATCTTTAATTTCCTTCCCATGCATAGTAAATAATTCCTTAACCTAACTATATCACTAGTACATTTGACCCTATTTTTGACCAACATTTCTGACAGAGCATTAAAATGGTTTTTCTTGGTCGGATTATAGAAGCAAAACTTTGATTTTTTTTAATCCATTCCTATGTTGGTTGGAATTATGATGACAAGACATGTCATCGTAATTCTGACCAACATGGGCATAACTTACAAAAAAATAGTTTCATTTCATTTCATTATGTTATGCTACAAATCAGAGATGAAGGAGAGCACATGGAACGCCTTCATCAACACCACCTGTAAGTGTTGGATTTTGGACTTGTGTTTCCATTTGATTTGATGTTCGATTTAATTTGGACCTATTTTTCCATTTTATTTGACTTCCATATTACGCATGGTATGATCTTTTCCACTGCTACTTTTTCCACTGCTACTTTTATCAATCAAAACCCTATGCTCCATCACTCCAATAATGCCACCATAAAGATGACTAAAATTATAAAATAAACTATAAAGATGACTACAAAAAAAGAGATTAATTATAGAAATCAGTAATAAGGTGACACCCAAACTAGGAATGATGGTATCAGAAGAATATTATAAAGTGAACCTATTAACGAGAAATTCAAAGTTATTGAAGAATTTGGTCATATCATTGGGAATACCGATTCCAGACGATTCTAAAAAGCATGGTGTCATCTACAACCAACTTGAGATTATCGACTTGACATAGGATTCAATTCACCTATATTCGTTAAGAGATTGGTAATATGTGTAGATGCTTGAAATGGACCAACCCTAACATGTGTAGACACTTGAAATGGACCAACCCTAACATTACTCACTTAGAACAAATCAGTCTTATGATATCGTCGATAACATCCAACGATGACATGATCAAAATCTATGGTGATAACATGTTGTAAATGCTAGGCTCTTTATCGGTTTTAATCACTTGGATATTATTGCGAATGAATCAACTTGTTGGCATATTCTACCTTCAACTACGTATGTTAAGGGAAGGAATGATCCCAATAAGTGAATGTGAACTATTGGTAAGATAACAGATTGATATTAATCAGCATTAAGATATTAGTTAACCAATCAACACATTATTAAGGGGGAGCATAGAATCCTCCAATCAATTTAGAAGAATGAGTAATAATGGCTATCATTATGAAGTAGTATGATCTAATGAAAATAAAGGTGTGTACGATTGGAAAGACACAACCCTTCAATAATAAGGATATATAGATTGATTGAAGAAAACCATTTAAGGGGTCATCACTAGACATTGGATATAAATAAGAGAATTAAGATATAAAGAACCATATACAATCAAGTTTAGAAATCTGATATAAATATACATATCAGAATTATAAGAGGGCAGTGAATACAACTTAATTTTTCTCTTTATCAACTGGAGGACCATAATCAAATATTATATCTCTTCTTATTCCAATTTATAATTAGACCAACATATGAATAAATAATTCAATAGCTTTATATTAACGACAGAGTATCAATAATCAACACTAGATCAATACAATCTACACTATCTAAAGCCATACTTCAAATTTATATATACAACCTTTGTATAAACCACTGTCCATCTAGGATATTGATTGTGGATTATAATGTTAATTCATTGATATTGAAACATCCAAATAAGCTCACTTTATACCGATTCATTATTTTTTGAATAAAATCGTTATTAGACATTAGCAGAAAACTAAAGACTAAGTGTAAATAAAGTCAAAAGAAGTCTTGTGTAATTGAATTGAAAGGAATCAATCCCAAACTCTGGATTAGGGACATTACTCTGTCTTTTAGAGTTTAGTATTGTGATTGTATTTTTTCTTTTTTCTTTTTGAATTTGTTATCTCCTTCATATTGGAAGTTTTTGATGGAATAATTTTTTATAAATCTTAATGCACACTTTTTTTTGAAACAAGGGAATTTTTTAAAGATAATATTGCATGTTTGCTTTTAGATTTGAGGACTATAACATCTCACCACTCTCACTTAGGGAAATCAAAGATTCTGGTTTTGAATGAATGAAAATTGTCCAGGAAGCAAATCTTCCATCAATCCTTAAGGGTACACTCGCTTATTATTTTGTTTACAAGCTTACATGTGCCGACATTTAGAAGAAAAGGATTTACAATCATGAGTTTTTGAGGCAAATCGACTTTCTTCTGATGGAAAAAGTAGATGAATAGTTGATTTAAATTGGTTGATGTCTCTTTTAAGCTTTTGTAAATTCTATTTTCTTTGTCTCACCTGGTTGGGCACATGAGCAAGAGGTTCTACTCATTTCTGAGAGAGATGATAGATCATAATAAAAAAATACATCCTACTTGTTTTGAATGCGCTTTATATTTTGAGATCTAGAAGAGATATTATGTGAGTGATAGGTGAAAACATGAATAATATATTTCATCCTTAGTTATTGATTCACTAGATTCTATTTAATTGTAGATAGTATTTACTCATCCCTCCAACTTCATAGATTTATCTGTCACTATTTAATCACAACTTGAATATTACATTTTATATTATTTCTTGAACATTATATAATTAGACTAATTAATTTTCCTAGTTCATGGGGTTTTCACCATATATTTCCTTCTAATCCATCTTAGTATATCTTTATTGCACCTAATTTGTTTGCATTGACACAATTCAGTGAGATCCTTAACAAGAATCCATACAAGCTTGAAAGACTATGGGTGGAAACCTATCTGGACTTGCTGCTGGATCTTCTTTTAAATTTGAAATATCCCTTGGATCTCATCTTCAGAAAGAGATACAAAATAGCTTAGTTTTCTCATTAGAAACAATCCTAGGAAGAAAATCTAGACACCTAGCTGAATCAAGAGGATCAGAGAGCTCTTGAGATGAGAAAAGGGTCTGGTAAAACAAATTTCTTAATCCGCAATATCCTCTTGGGAAGAGAGAGAAACACCTGCATAAGAGAGGACACTATTGATTTTATTTGCCTGCAAAAATCCAAAGTGATAGTGGAAATATCTAGAATTTCTACCCCCATCTTTAACCCATCTATCTATTTACTTTTGACATGAAAAGATTTGTTCTTAGCCCTCCACCTTGCCTTGATATGATATAAAAGTGATCTATAGAATATGACCCTATGAACAAACCTCAGCTATCTCCTAAGTAGTCGTAGCCATTTCTATGAAATTTTTAGAAAGACCTCTTTCTTCCAAGTTAAGAGCATTTATTAACACACTTAAGCAATTTGGAGGCACTGAGTGTTTATGAACTACAACAAAAGTATACCCTCTAGTCTTTAGCTTCTTGTAGCTGCAACCAAACATCTTCAACTCAATGCCTATACCTTGATTAATCAGAGGGCCATCAACATGAGTCCCCTATAATCCTACAACAAAGGATTTAAAACACAAATGTCATCACTTCAACATGTGATCTCTCCATGCTTGGAGAAAATGCAGTCACCATGGTTTTCTCATGACCAATGCTTTTTATAAGGTCCTTCTTAGTTCCTTCATTTGAGAGGATTGATGCATCCATGAAATTATTCCAACTATCCTTGTACCTTTGTCTTAGGCATGCTTCTACTACTCCAAACTAACCTTTCCATCCTTCATCAATGGATTCCAAATCCTTCTCTAAGTATTCTTTCTTATCAAGTCCTTGAGGACTTACCTTCATGTAATGGTCAGCAACTTGCATAGTCATCTCACAACCAACTGCTGCTGGTAGCTTCTTCTCTTCCATAGTTGACTACTTCTTATGTCCTTCAAGTGGAAAAATAAATGGTTTATCTTCCACTAAGATCTTCATCTGACCCTTATCTCCATCTTCTTCTTCTTGTTTTTTCTGCTCCAAAACACACTCTTCTTCCATGTCTGCAACTTCATCATATTTCTCAATAAGGTCTTTTTCCTCTTGTTGTTGTTCATTCAATGACTCTGCTCTCCTATCTTCCTCTAAGAGTTCATGTAACTTGCTCTTAGTTGCCATTATCTTCTATATTTTTCTTTAGTATGATGATCTCTTCTATGAATTTTTTTCTTTCTTCCTCTTTCTTCTTTGTCTCCACTTCTTCTCTTTGCTTTCTTTTAGAATTAATGAAATACTTGTAACACTAATAGAAAATGTTATGAATTTAACCCATTTAGTTGTTATTGCAGTGAACCCCCCTTTGGCACACTAGCCTCCTCCTTCTACAAATAGGAGGAGGCATTTCTTGAAATCACAAGAAGAAGAGGAGGGAAATGATTAAGATATTTATGCTCCACTTAGCCATTACCTTAAAAAATTGAAGAAAAAACCAAAAAAAAAAATGGTTGTAATAATTTTTTTTTGATAATGAAAGAATGTTGTCTTAATGAATGCAATTTTGTGCTAGTAAATATTGATGAATGATGTGTTAATGAATTATTGATGAATGTTCAATTGTTAATGAATTTTATGTGTTATTGAATGTTATGTGATTTTAATGATTGAATGTTATATTTCATAAATGGATGGATGAATAAATGTTAGATGTTAATGGGGAATTTAGAGTGATGTTAGGTGGGGGGTGGGGCCAAATGAGATTCCACCTTCACTTGGTTATCCTTGTTAAGTAGATAATATTAAACTATTATTGAAACCAAGTGAAGCTCAAACTAAACCAATGTAGATTCAATGGTAAAACACACCTACTAGTCCTATTCCACATGGACCAGTACCCGTTCCTAGGTACACACACTTCACAAGATCAAACCTGAATACAACCATATTAAATTGATTGTACCCATATCGATTCATTTGAATCGGTTAAGGGTGTTTTCAACTTGACAACTATTTTCTAATTCCTTCAAATGAACCCAAAACCCTTATATTTAGCAATTATAGGCCTTATTAGCCAACATGGGAAGCATGAGACACAAGGATACAAAAATAAACTAAAATGGATCTATTGGCCATGAGAACATTTCAAAATGACCTTATTTGTCTTATTAAAAACAAAAGTGACCTTAATGGTCCTTATTTATCCTCAAACCTCTTTAGGCCCATAAGTGCCCCCTAGTGATTCCATCATTGTTTTGATGTTCCTGCATCAAATTCTTGCATCTACTGCCTGCACACACCAACTGTAGATCACATCCACTACATTTTTTCTTTTCATCTGCCCAAACAACATTTAAAAAAATTATGGAATTCTATCTTTCACATTGTGTTTATTGTTAATATGCAACTTTATGATTGTCCCTATCCTATTCAAGGCTTTCCTAAACCACATTTAGGGATGGTTTAGATCCACCTTCTTTGTTTGGTTCCATGGTATCCCTAGATGTCTTAATAGGTGCTTGATGGGGAGGTCACCTAACTCTCTGAAATTCCTACTCTCTTCTAGGAATCTCACCTGGAATCCTATTCAATTCAAGACTCTCTAGACTCACCTTTGAGTCTCTTAGGGCTACTCTCAGACCCTAACCAGAAGGAATTTCCTATTCCCTCTATCCTAGGTTCCCTACCCACCGAAATGTTTTACTCCTGACTGTCTCTTACTCTTCGTGACTGAATTCCCTACAGTCATGCACCTTCTTACTTATCTATCTCATTTACAATTTCTCTAGCCGGACCATAGGCTCGCCTAGGACTTGTTTGCAAACTTGACTAGCTTCTCATCTAACACAAATATAGAAACAAACATAATGTACAAGGTGGATGCTTCTTGACTGTCACAATCCATCTAG
>MU227618.1:2550759-2574072 GCA_018584345.1 Thuja plicata | reverse complement strand
AATCCTTAATAACTTCGCCAATACAGATGATCTGGCAATGAAATTCAACTGGCATTCTTATATGACTAAGATGAACCTTCACCTAGAAAATTAGAACATTCTGAGTTCAAATGACCAACTTAATAAACATAGTAAGTTTCCAAAAATAGCAACTTTGTACAAAATAGCCCTTATTGAATAGGAAAACAAATATTTTTGGGTGATGCAAGATTGCCCTTACACCGAGGATGCTCCTGCATCAGAGTAGGTATCTTTGCAATCCTTTTTTTAACATTTCAAACCCTTGGTTTGCTGCCACTGTCCATTCAAACTTACATTTGATTCCACCTTTTATGGTGTTAAGTATAGGGGCACATACATGACTGAAATTTCTTACAAATTTCCTATAGTAGGAGGCCAACCCATGCAAACTCCTAACATCCCATATGGACCTAGGTGTAGGCCATTCCAAAATGGAATTAACTTTATCAGGGTCCATCTTCATACATCCATTAGCAACCACAAAACCAAGGTAAACTAGTTCAGTTTTGAGAAACTCACACTTTTCTTAATTTATCATCAACTTCTCTTGATGTAGCTTCCTTAATACCATCTCCAAATGCTTCATGTGCTCCTCCTTGGACCTGCTAAAGATCAAAATATCATTAAGGTAAACTATTACAAACTTACCAATGAACTCTGCTAGCACTTCATTCATGAGCCTCATGAATATGCTAGGTGCATTACTTAGGTAAAAGGGAATTACTATCCACTCATACAGACCCTCATTGGTCTTAAAATCTATTTTCCACTCATCACCTAGCCTCACCCTTATATGATGATACCCTGACTTCAAGTCCACCTTAGAAAAGTAACAATATCCTCCAAGATTGTCCATCAAGTCTTCTATCCGGGGCATTGGGAACCTATATCTGATTTTGATCTTTATTATAGCCCTGGAGTCCATACACATCCTCCATTTGACATCCTTCTTAGGTGAAAGCATTGTTGGCACATCACATGGGCTCAAACTCTTCCTTATTAACCCCTTATCCAACAAATCTTGGATCTATTTTTCTATCTCTGCATTTTGGCTTGGTGTCATCTTATATGCTGCTTTGTTTGGAAAATTTGCTCCAAGAATGAGTTCAATCTGACAACTCACATCCCTCATAGGTGGTAAGGCACTTGGAAAACCATTATCTACTATGTCATGGTACTTTTCCAACAAAGCTTGTATCTCTGGTGGCAAACAAACTTTCTCCTTAGTTTCTTCCTTTGGTTTGATCACTACTTCACAACAGACTCCTTTCTCCTTCTTCATGGCCTTTAGAAACTCTTTCCCACTCAATAACATCACACTTTTCCCCACATGCTTCTCTTCATTGGGTTCTTTCAATGGAGCCATTTGGAATCTCTTTCCTAGCTTGGTGATGACATAATTGTTCTTCTCTCCATCATGTATTGCTTTGACATCATACTGCCATGGAAGTCCTAGGAGAAAATGATTTGCATCCATAGGTAGTATGTCACATAGGACCTTGTCCTTATATTCCCCAATCTCAAAATCAACCATAGTTTGCTCATCTACCACTATTTGTTGACCCTTGTTCAACCATGAAACCTTGTAAGGTGTGGTATGAGGTATCCTTCTCAACTTCGATTTATCCACCATCTCAATGGACACTATATTCTTAGTGGATCCAGAGTCCACTATAACCTTGCAAATCTTCCCATGAGACCTACAAGTTGTCTTGAATAAGTTCTTTCTTTGGGGTGGCTCTATGGTGCTAAGCACTTTCAACAGGGTTCTTCTTAACATCAAGTTCTCCCCATCCAATACTGGCCCTGCCTTAGATATGGGTGAAGTAACACTTTGGGTATCCTCCTCTTGAACTAACTGATTCCTCCTATCCCACATTGAATATGAGGAAACCTTCTCTAGACACCTGCCCATTGTGTGACCCACTTGGTTGCAATTATAACACCTACCAGTGAAAACTAAATTAGATATCCCTTGGGGTTGGAACCTACCTCTTGGTGGTCCTCTACCTCTGTATCCTCGCCTTTGGAAAGATCCTCTATATTGGTTTCCTCCACTACTATCCATGAACTGACTGTCTTCTTGTCTATTTGGGCTCTCTCCTCTACCAAAGTTACCCCTGCCCCTCTGAAAACCTCCGTTATTGCTTCCACATCTTCCTCTTTGATGGAAGTCATTCATTCTTCTAGCCTTATCCTCTTCTCTCAAAGCTAGAAACACTTGTGCATACTATCAGGAGCCATCATGCTAATCTCATCTTGTATCCCTTGCCTTAGCCTATTTAGGTACCTTGCCACCTCCTCCATTTCATCTTCTTGTCGCCTAACCCTTAGGCTTAGTTTATGGAACTCCTCTGTGTATGCACTCACTATCATCTCCTTCTATTTTAAGTTCTACAAATTCTGGTACATTTGAATTTCATAATCAGTAGGAAATAAGTGTGCCCTCAATCTGATTTCTTGGGTCTAGCCTTAGCATAGCTGGCCCTCTTCTCCTCTGAGATTTCTTTGTAATGAAATTGGTTGTCGATGGCTTCAAGCCAATCTAACAACTCTTCTCCATTCAGGTTGCCACAGTAATATGGTATGTGTTCCATGCTATCCTTGTTTAAATATTTGAAGGCATCTAATAATACCTTTTGTTCTTTGTCTATCTCAGGTTCTTTCCCTTTGTTAGATAACTCTTCTATCTGAATTTCATCTCCATCTTTTTCATCTCCCCATTCTGTAATCTTCTTCTTGCTCTTTGTCTCAAACACATTAGCCTTATCCAAGAGGCCTTGAACCAATTCTAATATGGCATCCCTACTCATTTCCTTAGGAGGCATTTTGTCTACCTCTTGACTCTCGTCCCCTTTAGACATACAAAATCTTCAAGCTATTCCAGCTCTGATACCACTCTGATGTAGAGGGATTGACAAATAGTGCTCTTCTTCACTTTAAGGTGTTTGATTTGTCTAATACAACCATCCTAGGTTTGTTATTTATTGGATATTCTTCCAATTAGGATCTCCAAGACCCCCTCTACCAACTTATCCTCCAAGGTATAGTTGGTTTCAAGAAGACTCCAAAGTTACCAAGTTTAACTAGTCCAACTAGTTCCCAAAAATCCTAGTTTCTTCCACTAATCCTCCACCTAGTATGTCAACTCTCGACCTAGGATCTTCCCATACTTTCTCCAAGGCTCTTAACATCCTTCTTGACCCATCCTAGGTCACTCTACACTCATCCCAATACTCCAATACTTTTTACCAATCCACTTGGTCACTAATTCACTAGGAGGCCTAATTGCCTAATTCCTAGTAGGTCTGTTTTCACCGATTTTGGCTCCCAAAATCCCCAAATGACTCCACAAACAAACTTTTAAATCTTCAAGACATCATTCAACCCTGTCAAAATCCAAAACCCTGACCTCTGAAGGCACCCAAAACCCTATTTTCTTGCAGGCCCTAGATTATAGCCTATTAATTAGGCCTCTAGACTAGTGAGCATGAACAATTTCTAATCTTGTCTCCAATCTCTGATTCACCTCCAACCACCATTGAATCCTTTTAGGAGACTATCTAGTGCATCTATAAATGCCACCAATTCTTTCCCAAAAGGTCTTGGGTGCTCACACAAAGTCTTTCTTCTCCCTATCCTAGCTCACCTAGTTTCACCAGTCAGCCATAGGGCTTCATTTTTGGCCTATGAAATCCAATGAAACAACCAAAAAGAAAAATACAAACCTATCTACAAACCCTAACCCTAATTTCCCCATGGTTTTAGACAAATCCACGAGAGGAATTTTAGGTTAGAGCCATTTCTAACTAGGTAGCACTATTTTTGACTCTGTTAGACCAGTGACCTTCAAAAAATGTGTAACTTAACTTCTACTGAACTTCAAAACAAACTACCTAATGCATAAGAAATCTGAAAGAAAACACTACACTATCATGGAGCCCGATCACCTCTGCCAATCCGTACACAACCATATAGGAAGCAAAGACACAATGAAAATTACACAAAAGAGGATACAGAAATCCATACAAAGGTGTTAGAATTAAGTAATTCAATCCAAAATCTCATTAACCTCTTCAAAGCATCGAAACCATTCTCGTATACTGAGCATGGGGTAGTTACATCAGTTTTAACTATATTTTGTCAAACCTTGCAAAAGTTGCTAGCAACATTTTGTCATTTTGAGCAATTTGACCTTGGTAGTCAACTCGATGATGGATGTTGACCTCTAAGACCCCAAATAGGATGTGTAGGGTCTTAAAACATACCTCTAACTCATATTACCCCATAATGGAAACATTTCACAATTTGAAGCCAAAATGTCCTAAAACATTCAATGGGCACTAAGGCCCTACAAACATGAAGTAACCTAATCATTGTATCCAAACCCTTGGATATTATTCTAACACACACCTAAACACCTAAGATAACCCAAAAGAACACCAAAACAAGATATAGGGAGGTTCCCTACACCAATTTCCTTTAATCAAGTCTTATACATAGTAAGTGCAATCCACATTAACAAATGTTAACTCCAGACCTCTTAGATAAGGGAAAAAACAATGGCAAGAAACTAGAATATTTTTTTCTATAATATGTGGATCCATTAAAATCTTCTTTTTCTGTCCTTCCTGTTCTTTTTTTTCCCCTTATATAGCAGAATTTGTGTCCCTTATTTTGACATGCTAACAATCATTCTCCTTCCTAGTTTATGAAAGTTGAAGTAATTTTTGGTCTCCTGTTATTCATTTTAATTATAAATGTAAAAGCATGAAGAGAATAAGATCTCCATTATAAATAAAGGTACTCATTTTTTTTTTATTCTTTTAAGGATATTCCCTAAATATTGAAGTTTCTACAACTACAAGGCTTTCCTTTTATATTGTCAGAAGGCCTCACTAGATATTTATCTTCAGGGAACAAGCTATGTATATGAAACTTTTGTGAGACCTTTTGTAGCAAATCATGACATTGATATTGATAGTGATTCACCCCCCACCCCATCTTAGTATTATGGTGTGTTCAATATGTTTCTTTTAGCTCTTTATATTTTTTTTGCCTCTTCTACATGGTCTAACTTGACCATATAGGGATCTTTCATGTCCTAGTTTTAAGAGAATCATCTTGATCTTCAAGATCTTGATTATCATCTTCCCAATGATGTTATTCTTGTTCCTTTTTTTCATGATCATATTTTGGAAATTCTTCATGTCTTTGTTCTTCCAGGCCTTTCTACTTCTCTTCCTCTTATTTCTATTCCTTCTATTGGGATTCCTTTTAGAAAGGTCTTTTCTATTGTTCCTCATCTTGCTACTTACATTCCTCTTGTTTTCGTTCCTCATATTAGGCTTCTGGTTTTGCAAGGTCTTCTTGTTAATCTTATATTGGGACTTACTTTCTTCATATCCTCTTTCACTATCTATTCCATCTTGAATGTTATTCTCATGGGACATACTGACATCACTGGATAACTCTTCTTCATTACCCTAAGAGGATGAAGATAGGTTGGATTTTTTCATTAGAAATGAATGTGGGGGTTATTTTGGAGGATTAGGTTCTCTAAGAGGAAGAGATTGAGATTTAGGAGGAGGTGATGGTGATTTTAGAGGTGGAGAGAGTGTAGGATCCTTTGTATAGAGGAGAAGTATATTTTTATTTTTGGCAAGGGGGAGATGTTAGTGTTGTCCTCACCCTTTTATTTCTTCATGATCTTAGTGGTGTCCTCACCCTTTTAGATTTATCTCCTAGAAACTCTGACTTAGGCACTTGACGATTCAACTATTCCCTAATGACACCATATAGGGAGAATAGATATTTTGAAGCGTCCAATTATCTCTATAAATCATATCAGCGATTAAGGAAGAAAGGAAGAATACAAAAATAGAGATATTTAATATTGATCAGATCAAACAACATAAATGATAATACAATTAGCGCTAAGTCTGTTTTGACATTAGAGACAATGTCTTCAGAATGAGACATAAAGTCAGTGACCTCAAGATGGCATAAGGTTAAATCCAATAGAAACAACTATCCTTGAAACTTGAGTAAGGAGGAAAATATGATTTCATTACATCAAATATAATAAATTGTATACATCAGATTAACAAGAAGAGGAAAACAATACATTATATTCACTATAAATTTCTAGAATAGAGATTGTGATTTAACATTCCTTCATTTCATTGTGTATCAAAGTTGTACTTGAACCATTACATAAATAAGAGAGGACTAAAATACTAGAAGTAGTAATAAGCAATATTGTATCAGATCAACATTAATATCAACAAACAAGAGAAAGGATGATCAAATTGATATAAGTATTATATCATAAACCTCAATAAATGGGGACATTACACCCCTCAAACACTTCAAACACTCAACCTTCAGTACCCTTTGATACTTGGCACCCTTATACCAATCATAAAATATACTGAACATAATTGTACTATAATATATGCGCATAAAAATTATTAAAAAAAATAAAAATTCATGGATATTTTGATAGTTTTTGGATTCTTATACGACGAGAGAGCTGTATGAGCGATGACACAATCATCGTACCATTTTCGGTATTATGATGCATACTTTATAGTTTTTTGATGATGACGACACCACATATATAACATTGTCGTCATTTTTTATTATTCTTTGCATCGTAAGTTGGTCATAAGTTTGACCAATGGTGGGATGGGTTGGTCATGCAGGTCAAATAGAATTATTGACCATGCAGTCTATTTCTTTTGATGAGTATGTCATCGGTATTACAACCATAATATTGGTTGTCGATCGCTTCAACAAAAAAATTTTGATGTGTAGATTGGTCGAATATTCTATGTTTGTGAGTTGCAAAATCGACAACCGTGCGTAAACAATTAGGAAAAATTTTATTAGTATATTAATACAACCTACACTTATTAACCTTCTCTAAAACTATATTCCTACACAACATATTCACCCATTCATCAATGATATGCTCACGTTTTTTAGCCTCTACACTGATGTATAGTGGGTGACTCTTCTCTCTTTCTCTATAAATTTTTTCCAAGTTGCCTCTTTCTTTTCAATTCATGAGATAATATATTAATGCTCTTATTTGGAAATATCCTACATAAAAGAGTGGATTCCAACTGGAATTATATAGAACAACCAGATTATGCAAGTAGAATTCACAAAGCTAGTCTTGCATCTCTTGTGGTATGTTTGAAAATAAAATAAAATAAAGGATATTTGGGTACCCATTTAAATGGTAAGATCACTTAGCAATTGACTAATTTTAAAATACAAGAACTTTTCCTAGATGTAGAGTGAGTAAACTCTTGATGGCGGTCTACAACTATGTAGTTGGTTGGCTAGGCTGGTCATGTGTTCTAGGGCGAACTTCAACTTCTTTGCGTTTACTTCCTTTTCCTCCAACTATGTATTATGAGAAACCTAAAGCTCTCTTTTTCCTTATCCCATTGTTCTTTGTACCACACAAGCTTCAAATTTTGTTTACATAGTGTCATTTCAAGAGTTACTATTGTAATCACATATGTTTTTTTAGTAATAGTATCTACTTCTGCAATGTTCTTTTCTAATCTCTTTCTTATTAGGCTTTGTTTTAACCCATGTCTTTAATTTATTCACTTTCTCTACAAGTTCCAATTTCTCTTCTAAAATTTTAATTTTCTACAATGCTACTTGTAGCTCATTATCTTGCTTTCAACAATGATTATATATTAAGGACCCTTGCCTGGCACTGGCTCTGGTTTTACCAGAGAGAAAAAAAGGTGTGAGAGAGTCCACTATTAGAATATTTAGAATAATTGGAGTCTGGACCACCTATTCCTTTAAATTTGGTATATCCTATCCCAAACCAAAGTCAATATCATACATTTCACCCTCTGTATGTGACTCTTCAATTTTTTTCTTTCTTTGCTTCTTCCTATAATTGTCATTCCTACTATACAAAAAGAAAAAGGATGGTGGTGATGGGGGAATGAAATATGGGCTAGAGAGGTATTCCACCTTTTCCTAATTGGACAACAGAAGGAGGATGGCCTAATAGGCTCTAGTAAGACCTAAGCACTAGATGAGTCAGTGATCCTTAGCTAATAATGAAATGAGATGAGTTGGATTTGAGGGTATATGGTTGAATAATACAAGATAGATAATTAAGAAAAATTGACAAGATTCAACACATATAAATACTAGAAGTCAGACAATAACCTGTAGTGACCTAAAATAATAACTAGAGAATAGATCTGACCCGTGGTTCCAATTTGAAGTAGATTTAGAGGGTATACAATGCCTTGGCTGTTGTATACCTGGGTATAGAATGTCTTGGTCACTGTAAACCCTACACTTTTGTATGAAACTTTCTGGGATAGTCTGTCAAATATTGTACCTTCCAGATTTGTGATGACAGACTTGCCACTTGATCCTACACACAAAAAAGGAAAATTGTTGGGTTAAAAGGGGTTTACCTTGGTCAAACCCTATTTAAGAATCAACCTTGTAATGTAAATGAAATTTCATAAAGGAAAGAATCTAATTGTAGATATAAATATTATATCTACTTGTGAATACATATACCTTCATGAACACGAGGTTGCACATATTCATGAGGATGATTTTATGTAGCTTGATTGTAGTTTTTAAACCTTAGAATGTAGGAAGGAATAAAGGATTCCTTTCACAAATGCATGGATCTATGAATGTCTCTCAAATATCTTTAATGCTGTTATGATTTATGGACTCTTGCCTTGAATAATGGATGAATGAAATGCATCTATATGGACAAAGGGATCTTCTTTATTGATTAATAATTCCTCTACTTGGACATCATGAGAGAGAAGCTTGTTACAATGGAGAATATTTCTTTCAAAACACCTTAGGATGCTTGAATAAAATTGATCTTGAATGCTTGGAGCACTTGAAATATTGATCACGGTTCTTACCAAAATGAGGAGAGATAGGCCACTTATATACCTCTCACAATTTTTTGGGGATAAAAAATTAGGAGAGATGACCATAAATTCAAATTTCCTACTCAAACACTACAACAGGCTACACATTCAAATTTGGGCTTAAATATTAAGGTATAAAACACTCTGAAGGCATTATATTTTTCCATTAGTATACTTAGAGAAAAACATGATCTGCACCATTGGTTTACACAACACCGATAGACAGGGCACAACACTATCTAATGCCAAGGTTACCCGACAAACACTGTTAAGTGTTATCCAATGACAAAAGGGTAAAAGAAACTGGATGAGTAACAATAGTGCAACCCAACAGAACAAAAAAGAGAGGAACCCAATAGATACAGGGAACCTGATGAATAGTTCAATCAAGGAACGCCGACAGACTTCAAGTTCAAACCAACAACAAAGAACCGATAGTCAGTTACATCCCGCAAAAGTGGATCTGACTTTCCACGTCAGATAAATCACTGAAGTTGTATTTATAGCTTCTTGATTTACTTTTAAATCCATTATGTGTGGAGGAAGCAATGTATTCATTATTGTTTTATTTAGTTTTACTGATTTAAAACATGCAAACTAAAGATCAAGGTCAAGTTGTAAACCTTGGATCTGAGAGTTAACATTGTAAAACGTGAATTTTAAGATAGGTCAAATACTTGTATAAATAGGTTCTCAATCCATTGAGAATAGTTTTTGTTCAATGAAGATAGTAGCCATGGAGAGAAACTTAAGACTAGATAGAGAATTCATGTAGGACACAAACAGAATCAAATCAATTTTCAAGAACAAAACAGAGGCTACCAACAAGCAGAGAAAAGGTATTCATCAATCACTTAAGGTGATATTATACTTCTGAGAGCTTTAATGGATCTATAATCAACAATTATAGATTGTATGTAGTCAGGTAAAAAAATTTATTCATTCTAACAAGTGTAGTACACTAATGAAATCCTTTCAAGAAAGGTGGGCTTAACCATCCTATTGTAGAATCTCATAACTGAGTGCACACTTAAATCAGTGTTGCTAAAGCTCTTAACAGAGTAGATCTTAACAGGTCTCCACCTTAATACTCCTAATAGGGTAGATCATTAGAAGTGATCAAATTGTAAGCCTTAACCGACTCCCTTCCATTCTGTAGATAGTGAAGTTTTGTGGGTGCCATCCCCACCACAGTTTTTACTTCCTAACATGATTTTTCTGCGATACCATATCTTGTGTTATGTGTTTATCATTTTCATGAATGTTTCTATGACTGTTGAAAACTATTAAAGATTGTGAACAAAAAATACATGCATAAGAAAGAATAACAGTAATGGTTGGTAATACAAAATTGAATGATTACTAATGATGAATTGTGAAAGGTGTTAAAAGTTTTAAGAGGTACTGATTCACCCCTCCCCTCTTAGTACTACTACCAATTAATTCCAACAATTGGTATTAGAGCAATGTCTCTTCTTGGAAAGATTAAAGGATTAAGAGTAAAGATCATACAATGGACAAGTACAAACTTGATAAGAACATTGAGAACAAAAAGCTTGAGATACAAATGTTCTATGAATAGTATAAAGAAGCTATAATCAAGATGAGACAGCTGTTGGATGAGAGAAAAGGTATGGCTACCCGGAACAATGAAAAGGACTATCAACAAGAAGAGATTCCATATTTCTTTGAATCTTCAGGATCAAATGCAAGTAATACATCAGATACATCAAAAGAGAACATCACAAATCTAAAGGAGATCAATCAACATCTGACAGAGAAAATAAAGATGCTACAAATCGGTCAAGAGAGCCAGATGGTAAGAATGATTGATGTGATGAGTTCGGCTAGACAAGCTGAAATAGAAAGGACACTTTCTATTGATGACAGAAAGAAGATTACAGAGAAACTACAAGAAAAGGAAATGGAAATTCAAAGACATTCTGAGCATCACCATGATCTCACAAATCAAATTATCCTTATGAGTCAAGAAGCAAATAGAATAAATGTGAAACTCATTGAAAGAATATAGATTATCAGTGAACTAAGAGAAGAAAATGAAAAGCTAAAGCATGAGGTTAGAATTCAGCAATAAAATAAATAGATTATCAGAAAGGATGAAGAAAGTAATAAAAGAATGGATGACTTCCTTGAAGGACAACGAAGAGTCAACAACAACAATGGTATAGGCTTTACTGAAAATAGAGAACCATCAAATAAAGCAAGCTCAAAAATTGTCAATGAAAATTCAAGACCAAGAAATCTAACATGCAAGCACTATGGAAAGCAAGGGCACACATCAAATGTATGCAGAGGTAAAATGAAAGGTACTCCTAAATCTACACCTACATCTTCATTCATAGGATTCTATTATAAATGTAACAAGAAAGGACATAAGGCTCATGAATGTAAGACCAAGATAGAACAGCCAAAGAAGGAAACCTACATGGACAAATACGGTCCTACATGCAAGATGAATGGGCACACATATGAAGAATGCTAGAAAAAGAAAAAGCAAGCATGGAAGCGAAAAGGTAAAGAATTTCCTTACACTTATAGGCCCTAGAAGGACATTTATGATGATGATCACGGCCACATATGTTACATTTGGTTTTGTTTTAAATTTGTGTTAGTTTGGGATCAATCAAAATATTTTCCTATTTAAGAGGAAGAAATGAAGGAACCACGCTAGGTTGAGAGATAGTAGCTGAAGGGAATTTTTAGGATATAGGAGGTAGAACCGAAGCATATATAGGAGGTATAGAAGGTTTAGGAAGAATTCCAGGTCTAGGGAAAGGAGATGGAACTACCTTAGAATTGATCAGTTCACAAATATTTTTGGATTTGAATATTTGGTAGGATAACGATAAGTTATATTTGTGAGGTCGAATTGATTGAGACATGGAAGGACAAAATAAATCAAGGTCAAAGTTCCCATGGATAGCTAAATTCTAATAGATACTATTGTTAATCATGATGATTTCTCCATCATGGGGACATTTCAAACACTTATGAATAGGAGAGACTATAACTTTCATGGAAGTGAGCCAAGGAAGGCCAAGTCTAACTTGAAACTAATTGGAAGTTTCAATGACAAAAAAGGTAACATAAAATAATTTCTTAGCAAGTTCTATGATAAAGGTAATGCGCCCATGGGTGGGATAAGTGAAACCATTGAATTTTTTGATCATCACATCAATTTTATCATAGTATTCTTGTTGGAGGTGTCTTGTGTAAATATTTTCTTTATTTATAATATTCACCATGCAAGTAGGATCCATAAGGATTCTACGAGAGGGAAGATCATTAATCTTTGTAAAAATATAAAGAGGACCATCAGGTTCCCTAATAGTATCCCTAGGATCAAATGTAATGAAAAAAATAGATGTTGGTGTGGGTTTGGTTTTAGATTGATCAAGAACATTTAAAAAAATTGTTGGCCTTGGTACACTCATCATCATATTTCCCAATTGTAGGAGAGTCAAAAATGTGGGTGGATGAAGAAGGAAAAGAATGGGTAGACTCAATGGTATTTATGGAATGATAAGGTAGAGGATTGGTATAAATTTTAAAGTTTTGGTTGGGAGGGGTAGTATATTTGTTTCCTTGATCATTAAAACACTCAATAGATATAGCATTAGAATCAATAAGGTCTTGAACAATATATTTCAAATGGAAACACTTCTTAGTATCATGACTAGGTTGATGATGGTATTGGAAAAAATATTTGGGATCAAACTTTTTGTTGAACTATTTCAAATGAACAATTGGATTTATGAGAGGAAGTGTTAAGACATTAGCATTAATCAAATTCAACATTAGATTATGAAAATATTTAGAAAGAGGTGTAAAATTATGAGAAGATTTAAAAATAGATGACAAAGGAGCCACACATTTGGATGCTATTGCCACTTGCACATCAATGTTGTTTAATGAATTTTTGATCTTGATGAACTCTTATTAGCTAGAGCCATTGGAGTGGTGCTCTCAAATTGTCTCACTTAAAGTTTATAATTATGAAGCACTACACACAATTTAGTAAAATAATATAATTCAGAAAGCAATATCTTATCTCTAATGTGTTTTTTAAATTAGTAATGAAAATACATTTTACATCAATATCAAGCACACGATAAGAAATATGAGCATGCAAATGCTTAAACACCTTGTTTAAAATGCATCAAATGCTTAAACACCTTATTTACAATGCAAAAAATCAGTTAAAGGAATCGTAGGACCAATATTATTTTGAAATTAATGAATAAAAGCATTAACAAGTTTTAGAAAGGAATCAATGGAATAAGGAGGTAAAGAACAATACCATTGTAAGGCATTATCTCCAAATGTTCTAGTAAAAAATTTAGCCATGAATCTATGATTATGATAAAAGGCACTATGCAATGTTTAAAATATCTTCACATGAGTCAAGGGATCACCTTTTCCAGTGTAAGTCTCCAAGTGAGGTATTTCCATATATTGAGGGATAATGGTATGAATGATGTCCAAGAACAAAGGGATAGAAATGTAAACAATGGAAATATTGAATTTGCATTAAGCCATGGAGGTAATTTCTTGTTGCAAGGATGAACTAGTTTGAGAAAGGCATGATAATGAATTCAGTGGAAAGGTTGGTATGAGACATATGTGAAAGGTTTGACACATTATAGGAAATGGAAGGAACATTGGGATATGAAAATGAAACATTATTGTAGGTAGGCATGGATAAATGTTGGGAAAGACATGGAACACTTGAAGGAGGATGAATTATTCTAGGAATAACATGTGTAGGATTAATGTTTGAAATGGATGTATTCATAAGTGGTTGAGTGTATGTAGAAATACTAGGTAATGAAGTAGGAATACGCATATAAGTTTCAACACTAGTGGTAGGTTGAGATAAACCAAGATATTGAGCACAATATTTAATGGGTTGACCATTGTTATAAATGAGATGTGAAATAGTAGGCAAGAAATAAACACCATTATCATCATTGTAGATTATCTTCCTCATTGTTTTTACTAAAGATATGAATTTCATATTAGAATGTTCTTGTCCTAACCATTGCTCAAATTTTTAAAAGTCTTTGGAAATATTTTTCACTTGGGTAGGAGACACTATTAAGGTCTCATATTAATCATGAGAAGAGTGAGATGAATGATTCTCAACAATTGTGGGAATATCATTAGTAGGTATGTGTGTTTCATCAAGATTCCTAGGAAACAAAGAGAACTCATGATCAAAGGAACCCATAAGTATATGAATTATCTTAACCAAAATGCTATAATTAGGACTCAATGTTATAATATTCATGTACAAGGAAATGAAAGAGAGACATGTCTAAAAAATTCAAGTATCAAATTTGAAATATATATGAAAACACTCATCAAGTTTATGCAATATAAATTTAATTAAGCTTAATTTGTACATGAAACCTAATGAAGAGAACATCTAACCATCAAATGATAATGAATGCAAAATAGATCTAACACCAAAATTAGAATGGAAAATTAATAAGTCAGGTTCACCAAAATGTACAATAGGAAAAAGGATATCGGTGACAAGGGAATGGAATGTGGGATAGAGAGGTAGTCCACCTTTTCCTAATTGCACAATCATAAAGAAGATGACCCAATAGGCTTAAGTAATACTTAAGCACTAGATGAATCAATGATCATTTACTAATAGTGAATTTGAATGAGTTAGATTTGAGGGAATATTGTTAGGATTGAGTAATAATGACAGGGGGGGTGAATCAATATTAAAACACTTTAAATTAAACTTAAACCAATTCTTAATAAACCATAAGATTGCTGAAATGAAAGAGCATAAGAAAATAAAACACAAACCATTACACCATTATTTTTTGTCAAGGAAACCCTAGCCAAGGGAAATCCCCAGTGGGTATGGTACCCATAAGCATGCAATAAAGTATAATGTCCCAGTTAGGATACCTATCCCTATTAGGAGCTGAGTATTACATAGTATATTTCCTTGTTAAAGGAATATTAAACCTGTTAAAGGCATACAACACCTTGTTAGGGGTACACTGAGCTTAAAGCTCTTACAACCAATACTTCTGTTACAAAATGTTGTTAGTAATGAAAAAAACAAGCATCTGCAATGCTTAGAAAGTTCCAATTGTAGTTCTCAACAATATCTATCAATATCAGATCTTGCATCTGCCATAAATCATCTCTAACATCTCTTTCACTTACATCTTCACTTTATAAAATGTTCACACACACACACACACACACACACACACATCTATGTGTGTGTGTGTGTGTGCGCGCACATGTGCTACATCATTTAGTCATCTCTCAAATACAATACAAAATAGAATAAATAATTATACAAAAGGTAAATACAATGTCAAAAATCTTGTACTACCAAAGTATAGGTAATTCAAAATGACAATCCAAATTATCACATTTTGATTCTATCTCATACTCCCTCAATTATCGCAACTATTCAACTGCTTTGTTTCACTGTTCCACTGTCTTCACATGTCTTCAAAACACTCTAACTCTCTGCGATCAAAACCAAAATATAAGAGACCTTAAATAAAGTTCATACATATCCCAAAGTGTCTTCCTCTAAGGTTTCAAGTCATCAACTATCATATACGATCTTTGCTATCCAAAACAATACTGTTATACTCTATACTTTTGTTTCTATACTTAGTCAATTTCATGACTATCTCTCCAAAACTGTGCTTAATTCCAAGTGATCATTATATTAGATGTGTTTCCATAGATTAAAACCCTCAAGTGTCACATAACACTCCAAAAACATCACTTTCCAACAATATCTCCCTTTGTCATTGATGGAAACACTTAGCAAAAAATGACTAAGTGTCCCAACTAACTATTCTTTTTTTCTTCTTTTCTTCTTTTTTGATTTTTCTTCTCTTCTCCCGCTTTGACAAAAATGAAGAAGGTGTAACCATAATTTACAAACAAATGTAGAATTCAATCCTTGCTCACCATTTTAAGAACATCTTGAAAGGAATCTTCCAAGATCTTCATTTCTGCATTCCATGACTCTATCAACAGCTGACTAACATATATTAGTCCATTCAATACATAGGATGAAGTCTCCACTGCTTTTAAATCCATGGGAATAGAATTTGTCAATGAACCTATAGTATTCTCCATATTAGATAGATGAACTTCAAGAATTGATAGCTTGGGAGTGATTAGACTCTTCAAAAAACCAAATCTTGTCATTACTATCCCTTTTTCTATTTCCAAGACATTCAACTTATCAAAAATCTTTGATACCTCTCTGTCCATCTCAATTACAAATTGTGAGGAGGTCTCACAACTGTCCATCATGTTTTCCAGAGTATCCATGTCCTTCGCCATAATGTATTAAATATTCTAAAAGCATCTAATAGGGTTTATATAATAGCTATATAACATCCTTCCATGTGTGACACAATTTTTGGCCTTTGATGTAGCTGATCTCAGAATGCCCAAGTCCCATGAAATAGACTGGCATACTTCCTTCATCTTTTTCTCTACATAACTTTTCTCTGCCTTCTCTTCAGGGATCTTCACGAAGGACTCACAGTGATTATCAAAACCATCTAGTGCCATATTCAGATTCTCTGCATCATCTTTTCCTTGAAAAAAAATAGGTACATGAAGTAGTTTATTCACAGTGTCAACTGCTCTAGTAATCACCTTAGCCTTTTTTTCTCCTTTCGGCTTAGATCTTTCTTTTTCCTTTGTGAATATGATGAAGGATAGTCTCATTAGTTCATCCTCACCCATACTATCAACATCTATGCTTACAGACTTGTCCTTGCTCACCAACAATAGAATAGTGGATGTTTTGATTTCATTCTTTACTTCAACTCTTGCACTTTGCCTTTCACTGTATCTATCTCTTCTCTCTGTTCTGATTCTTCTTTCTGCTCTCCCTCTTGTTGTCCCTCTTCTTCATCTGCCATTGTATTATTAATATTTCCTTCAAATGGGTCTTTTTCATCAAGTGAGGTGTCAAGGGTCACAGACACACCAACAACAAAGAAATCTGGTTGCTTGTTAGTTGTCACTTCACTTCTTTCAACATTTTCCTCCACTGACTTAGAGCTCTCTCCAATTCCTATAGGTGTAGGCATAGTAGGTTTAGGAGGTGAAGTTTTCTTAGGAATATTTCTCATAAGTATATAATCTAATGCCTTTTGAGTATCCTCTATGACTTCATCATATTTGCTTCCCATAATTTTCACTAATCTTGCTTTAGTTCCCAACAAAGGTTTGAGTACAAATACTCTCTCTCTCTCTCTCTCTCTCAAAAACTATTGGAAACATATCCTTAATATCTTGGATCCTAATTGCCTCATCATCTATATGTGCAAGTTGTTTTCTAATCTCCAGTTTACCATATAATTCCTTAGGTATACTGCCCTTTATCTCTAATAGGTTCTTCTTGAAAAAAAGTAAATGATTAATCACTATGTCTTCAATTACTAGTTTTTCAGATGCCTCATACATGTCATAGTATTTATCCAATGAAAAAATCTTCCCTTGCTCAATATCTCTTTTCTCTAGCATCTTCATATCCGGCTTCCATAGTTGTCTTAGATTAGTGGTCTCTTTTTCAACTTTCTTTTCTTCTTCTTGTGTCCTCTATTTCTTAGGAGGTGAGTCCAGTTTAGTGGTCCTTGTATTTCTCTGAGGTACAAGATTTTTTGTCTCTTCCTGCGATGTCTTCTATGGTGGTGAGGGTGTAGATACATCTATCACAATAGAAAGTGGACTAACTACCTGCACAACTTATGGAGGTGGAAGGGCCGTCGTAGGAGTGCTTGTAAACCCAGAAGATATTTTTTTTATATTCTTCCTCACATATTTCATTTCCTCTTTATTTATTCTGGCCTTAGCTTCACATCAACCATTTTCTCTATCTTTCTCTTCCTTATACCTCTACATTGTTCTTCTCTAACTTTAGCTGATTTCTCTTCATATGTGCCCCATCTCTCCTCATATGAATCAACTCCAGATGCCAAAACATGTTCTATTTGCATAACCAGAACTTATGAAATGACTTCATATCCCATTGGGTAACACCATTTATTCCTTGGTACAACTGCCTCAAAACATACACAATCAGTTTCAATCATGAAACAGATTGTATCCTTGTATCTCTTAACCAACTCTTCAAGAATTCTGAATCTTTCTTTCATTTGCCTCTATAGAATTTTGGCCATCCCAAATATTTCTCCATCCACCCATGTGTTGCTTTGTCTTATGTAACTCTGTGATATCTGAAGAACAGTGGGTATGTTGTCTTTCCATGCTTTAAGGTGCATTCCAGGGAACTTATGCTCAATATGGATATACATGTGAACTAGAAGTGAACCAGATCTAAAAACCCTAGATTTATCCTTCTTGATTAAATTCACATTATCTAGAAATTGTTATGCAAGGACCTCACATATATTGAATGTTTTGTTTTCCTTTACCATCCTATAAGCCATCATAATAACTCATGTTGAGACTGAATTAGGTCTACTACTGTAGTAAAGCTTATAACCAAGTATCATTGCAACTAGTCTTACATCTTGTAGGAAAATTTCATTCACTGTCATTCTTGCATGTCCCATTTAGAATGTGTTAGGGTTTCAAATTGTTTCTTTGTATTATTTTCTACTACAGGGATAACTCCAGTGTTGTCTAGCCCAATTATGTCATGAATTAACTGACTATAAATCTTTACAGGTTGCCCCCCTATCCAAATGAATTGGTCATGAACTCTGCTAAGTATTATTTTAAACCATTCTTATTCGCTAAATTCATACATGTCTGTCATTATCATCATGCTTAGGTTGTCTAGGTGTTTGAACTCATCCTTCATTTTACCATCATCACCTATCATGTCTTCCATTTTGGTATCAATCTCATCATCTCCCAATCTCTCATATTTGCAATGTATGTATGCCCTAATATCCTCTATGTGCAAGATGTTGTGTGGTGTTTGGGAAAAGGCTCCTTAAGGGTCATCCTCACAAGAATTAAAGGGATGTTTCTTGAATTTATATCTAGGTCTATCCATAACATCATAAATCAACGGTGAATCCATAACTTTTGCTTGAGTAGATAGTCTAAATACCTTAAACACACCAAATTTTGAACTTCTGCTTCAATCAATCACACAATGTGGTTGCTTAGTAGTCTGATACTCTCTAAAATCTGCTCTCCTTGGTCGCTTCTCTTCAAATGGTGAATAAATAAGTAACTTGGATATCTTTTATTCATCGCTAAGTGAGAAAATGTACTTTACCCAATAAACTCAACTTTGCACACTGTACAATCAATCAAAAATATCACAATCACAAAATATGAATCTTTTAAATGTTGCGATCGTAGATATAGGTTCCATAATGTATGCATATACTATAACGAAGCTCACATGAGATTAATCCTCAAATCAAGGGCTAGATATAATCTGGTGTCTTCATCCAATGCTCCCCCTAAGGCCATGTTTGACGATTTTAGGTTGATTCAGCTTTGTTAGCATCAGACAAAGACTCAGTAGCATCTATTGTCTCTCCTTGAACCAATACCTCATTAGAATCTTTGACTTCCCATATCTTACCACTTTTTTTATGTTCTTCTTTCTTGAAACAACTGTCAAATTCACTTTTGTAATTTGCAAGAATCTTACTGGTATCATTTTCGTTCTTCTTAGTATCCATAGGAGGTGGTACTCTTCTATTGTCTACTCTATTGTACCTACATAAGTTCACTATATGCCCTGGATTGTTACATTTGTAGCATATAGGAGGTGATATGTTTTTATTTACCTGTAACTTACAATACCTTGTGATGTGACCAAGGTTATTAAATTTGTAACATGTGGTTTTATTCGCTGACTCCTTCCTAATCTTATCTTGTATGTATCCAGATTGATCAGGTTTCCTGCATTCTACTTTCTTGTACCCATATGCATGACAATTAAAGCAATAACCAAAAAAATATTTGAAAGGGGCTTTACCTCTACAATCTATCTTCATGTGTCCAACCTTGTTGCATCTAAAACATCTACCTCTAAAAGGTCTGATATGTTCTTTAGGTTCTTCAAGAGTAGATTTTTCTCCATCAATATTCACATAAATTTTTTCTTCTTGATTCTTAGAACATTCAGCTTCATTGAAGCCAACACCAGTCATGTCTCCTTTAGGTTTCTGTCTTTCTCTTTGTTCATCAATCAAGTCACTTCTCATGTGAAGTTTGTCAATATGTTTCTTTGTCTCAACAATTTCACCTTTAATGGTCTGATTATATTTCTCTAATTCCATATACTTGTTCTTGTAGTGATCAAGTTTAGTTTTCATTTGTCCCATCAGAATATTAGCATCCTTCAAAGATTCTTCAAATTTTTTTTAGCATCCTTTTCTTGTCGAATCTCTTTATCCATCATTTCATGATTAAGCTTTAAAGTATCATTCTCTTGTTCAAGTTGTTTTATCTGATCTAAATTATCATTGTCTGAATCCTCTTTTATATGAAACATAAGATCTTGTCTCTGACTTTTGGAAACTTCAATATGATCTTGTAGTTTCTTAATGAATCCCTCAGCTCTTCTCAATTTTAATCTCAAGTCACCATTCTCTATTTTTGCTTTGTCAAGGTCTTCAAGTGTTGCTTCAAATTTTTCTTCCAAGCTTACATAATCCATCTTCATCTCCCTTAAGTTGTCAAGCTTTCTCTCCAAGGGCCAATAGCTCTGATACTAATTGTTAGGATTGAGTAATACTGAGAGGGGGGGGGGGGGGGAATNAGTAATACTGAGAGGGGGGGGGGGGGTGAATCAGTATTACAACACTTTAAAATAAACTTAAACCAATTATTAATAAACCATAAGATTGCTGAAATGAAAAGAACATAAGAAAATAACACACAACTTATTACACCATTATTTGTTGTCGAGGAAACCCTGGCCAAGGGAAAACCCAGTGGGGATGGTACCCACAAGCATGCACTAAAGTATAATGTCCCTTTTAGGAGACCTAGCCCTATTATGAGATGAGTATTACATAGTACATTTCCTTGTTAAAGGAATATCAACCCTGTTAAAGGTATACAACACCTTGTTAGGGGTACACTGAGCTTACAACTCTTAATAACCAATACTTAAGTTACAAAGTGTTCTTAGTAATGAAAAAAACAAGCATCTACAATGCTTAGATAGTTCCAGTTGTAGTTCTCAACAATATATGCCAACCTCAGATCTAGTAAGAAACCAACTAAAATTGTATTGGGTTAGTGACATCATTAGATGGTTCATTTTCAATTACTTCTATGATCCATAGAGCATTCGAACCAATAAGATTCCTTCCTAAATGGAGATGGACATCCCTAATCTCAACTGTATAATTTGGGTATTGAGTGACACCATTAGTATAAGCTTGTAAAAAATATGATTATTTTTAGGATTGGGTGTAGGTTGAACAGGAAATTGTGTAGCTCTTTTTTGTGTGGTAAGTGCACTAAGATGGTATGCAAAAAAGTGGCCACCCACCCAAAAAAAACACCCCTAGTATAATTGTGTTACTTTAAATTCAAATAACCTAATTGGGCTTAGCTTTGGTAAATTTCCAAGCTAAGAATAAGGCTAGTTAATAAGATTGAATAACAAGTTTGGGTCTTGGGAGCTTCATTTTCCTCTTTTTCCCTCTATTTTCACGTGTTTTGTTCTTCACAACAAGTTTCTCAACTTCCTCATCATCAAGTTTACACATCATCAAGTGGGTATTTGTAAAATTATCACCATAATTTCACACGTCGTCTGAGATTTATAACCATATAAATTTTTCAATTTTTGGACAACATTAGCATACTAAAGTTTAATTTTCTTTACCAATGGCTCCATAGTTCTCAGAGACATATATCTACCATTTTCTCAATAAATTTTGATCTACTTGACAAAAGTTTTTAAAAATCGCATATTTTTGTTGTAGACTTTATTCTATACACTTTTTAAAAGAAAGTTTGCATTTTCAATTAATTTGATGCAAGTTATGTCTAGCGCACAAACATGCACTTAATTTTCAGAATACGCCCACTTCAAAAAACCATTACAAAAAATAATAATAATAAATTAAAAAATAATACACAACTTATAGCTCTCACTCTTACCTATCATTCTACCAAAGTTTTTTTGGTAGAATGATAGGTAAGAGTGAGAGCTATAAGTTATGTTATGTTATGTTTTTGTAAACAAATCAGGAACAATTTTTTGTGCGCAATATATTTGACCCTCTTTTTCTTATCAATTTTTTTAAAAATTTAGTATTTTAGAAACTAGATTCAGAGTACTAAAATTCTTTGTATTTTCACATCTTCTAATTTTGAGTGCATGACTCTCAAATTTCTCTTCAAAGTTTAGGTTTACATAGTTTTAGAAAAAAAAAGTGGCCACTTATACCCCTCTTTTTGCACACCATCTTGGTGCACTTACCCCAGGGAAATAGGTAGATTTGGGTTTGGCATAATAGTTTTTTTTTCAAAACTATATTAGGCATTAAAGTAGGATGTTGGTTTAAATTTTGTTGCGGCTATGGGTATTGTGTATTAGCTTCATGCCATTAGTGATTGCCTCTCCATGGACCATGGGTTTTGAGCTTATTTCCACTAATTATAATTGGGTATATGGTAAGGACATGATTAAGATCACACCCTTTTTGGGGTCCCCAATTAAAATTTACACTACCCTTCCCATGGTTGGTTTAAAGGTTCCTATGGTTAGGTATTCCAACTTGTAGCATTTTAATTGAATCCAGATGATGTATTACCATACGATAATAGATCAAGAGGCATACCTTGCTATTATTTTTATGGATTTTTTTTGAGAAATATAGAATATTTTTCCATCGTCATCTTGTACCACATGAAAATCTAGTTTTGAAGGCTTCTCCTTAGATATGGCAACCAACTTCTTATATTTACAATCTTCTTTCTTTTATCAACAATGTAGGAAATATTCAATGAGTGCAACATCAAACTCAACTTGCTTCTTAATATGAAATGTGTCCAATTGTGTGTTCATGTGGCTTATGATATCTTCCTTCATCTTTGAGAGAAAATTACTAAGTTCCATGTACGAGACTCAAATTGAAGATTTGACAATAGGCAATAGTCAGCTACTATTCTTTTTCAATATTGACCTTGAGTAGTTCTGAGATAGCTTAAAAATGTCTTCAAAATTTGACTATGCAATGTCTCCTCCTCCCATCAAATTTCATGCATCAATACAATCATCATTTACCCCCTATATAAAAAATATTTAGGGGCTCATGAGAAAGTCAGTTCTATGGATATTTATTGA
>MU227618.1:2537006-2550665 GCA_018584345.1 Thuja plicata | reverse complement strand
TATATATATATATATATTCTTCCAATGGTTCATATTCCTTCTAGGCCATCTTGAAGATGTCATCTTTCCTTGAATCTCCACCTCTATAGTAATCTTGATACTTCTACAAAAAAAAACTTTCATTACTTCCCAACTACCAATAGAATTCCTACGAAGTCCCATAAACCATCTCAGAGAAACATCTTTCAAGGTTTCTAGAAAGAGATTCAACCTATCTGCATCAGTTGTATAGTCATAACTTGGACAAAGAACATCAAACTCAAATAATAAAATATTAGGATCTTCTATGACTAATCCATGAAAAATAGGAAAATTAGATGGGGGTATATTATTGAGAGAAATAACTCACTCCTGGTTTTATATAGGGAACTCAAAGATAATAGGATTTCTGGGATTCTTAATCTCTTCATCAACCATGTTTTGTGTGTGATAATTATATTATAAAGGATCCTCATTCTTAGGATTCCAAAAAGGGTACCTTTCTTCTATTGTTGTGGTTCCTACCTCTTGTTCTCTGAGAAAATTAGATGTATCTTCTTGATCAATATATTACAAGTGTGGTTGTCGTTGCACTAAAAGATCAACCTATCAATGCCCAATACAACCACTAGACTTATAGAATCCACAAGAGGCGGTTAGTCCCTTGTCATGAATCTCGAGGTGAGCATTGACCATTTTCAAACAATCTCCCCCTCAACATTACCCAAGGAGATTAAAACCTATGAAAAAGCTTTGATACCACTTGTTACAAGTGTGGTTTCCATTGTACCAAAATATTGACCTTTCAAAGCCTGATTTTGATGAACTATAACTGATTGAATGTTTGAATATGTTAAGTTGATGATCGTAGAGCTGCAGAAAGTTAATGCAAGACATTAAATCAATTATTGTATTGTATTGTAATTGATGTCAACTTGATATAATCTAATTGGTTATATAAATATTGTAAAAGACTTCAAAGAACCAAAAAGATAAAGGTTATCTAATCAGTAATGCATAAAAGTTCAGTATACACCAAGTGACAACAACAAACAGTACACACCGATGGATAGAGAACCCTGAGAAGAGTCACAGTGATACCTGAGAAAGATACCTGAGAAAGCATTACCGATCAAAACCAAAGTGATACCTGAGAAGAAATAAAAGTCATAGCGCTCCCCGACAGACAAACAACCCCAATGGACAAAGATACCCGAGGACAACTAAAGTCAAAACCAAGCAAACAAGGAGTTAAACACCAATCAGAACTGAAGTTCAGAAACACAAAAAGACTTAGCTAGCAAGAGATAAATATGGAGTTAACTGATTGATACATTGTTTTCATCGACCAATTAAAAGCTAAAGATAAGCTAGAGATTAAAGCTAGTTTTATTCCAGTTGTCAAGAAGAAATCTATGGGATAAAAATAAAGCAAGAATGACGAGATTTGCAAATCACGTCAAGAAAAAGAAAGACAAGGACTTAGAAAATGGTGAAATTGTGTCTATAAAAGAGACAAGGTAATTCATATCAAAAGAGGATGCTGAAGAGAATACTGGTGAAGATAAGAATTCTTCATACAGACCTGATCAAACAAGCTGAAGAACAGAGCTAAGATTTCTGTGGACATCAAGCAATAGAGAAGCAACATTCACCGAGCATAAAGAAGTGGAGCAAAGGAACAAAAGGGAAACACTAACTAGAAAGGTATTACGAGCTTACAATAGATCTGAACATCTAAAACATCAAGTTGTATTTATGAATAGATTGTATATTTTTTTAGTTTAACCATTGATTCAGAAAATCTCTTAATAGAGTAGGATCTAACCATCCTTTGTATATTGAGATACATCCAAAGGAGTATCAAAAGGTTTTTCATGAAGATAGCATAGCAAATTCTAGATATCAAGTGACAAAATATTAAATTTAAATCATGTAACAAGGTCACACTTAACAGTGTGTTTTTAACCTTTAACAGGGTTGGCTCTTCACCGATCTCACTTCAAAAGAGTGAACATTTTGGGTTATCGATCCCAAGTGGTTTTATCCCCTAACGCGGTTTTCATATTAAAAGTCCATGTGTCAAATGTGTATATGGTTCATTGCTTTGATATTTTTCTTTACACGTTACTAAAACAAGATTGATCAGTAAACACTAACTTATTTACTGTATTTCGGTAAAGGCTAGACTGCTATTTGGTAAAGCTTAAGAAAAATCATAAATAGTGTACCCCAAGCAATATTTATTTGATAAGATTATTTAAAGGCATACATATTGTAGGACTGAAGATAACTATAGGTTTATATTTGTGGTATAAAGTTTTGGGTTGATTTATTGGATTAATTTTTGAGGCCACTGATTCACCCCCCCTCTCAGTTATTCTAACAATTGATATCAGAGCTTGTGTGCTTAGAAAGGAAGTTTAAAGAATCAAGAAAAATATCACAAGATGAGCAAAAGGGATGTGCCTAAGTTGAACAAAGATAAATTTACATCATGGAAAAGCAGGATAAGACTCCACCTATCAGGTATTGGAAATGATGTTACTCAATGCTTGGATACTGAATATGTGTTGCCTACTGGACCTCACACACTTGATCAATTGAGAGAAAATCATGAATAAAATTTTATGATGATAAAACTTGCTTCCTCACTCTCTGATGCTGAATTTGAAGATGTGTTGAATTTGAAGATTTCAAAACATGCACCACTACAAAGTAAATGTGGGACAAATTGAAGCTAGTACATGGAGGAGATGCAAATGTGCTAAAAGCTAAGGTAGAAAGCCTAAGAGGAAGCATTGATGACCTAAGAATGAAATAAGGAGAAAATAAAACTAAGTATAGTTGTAGAATCAAAGAGGTAGTTAATGCTATCCGAGGAGTAGGAGGTGTACTTGAAGAAGAAACAATGGTAAGAAAAATCCTAAGAACCTTATTGCATGTTTATATTAGAGTATCTGCTATACGAGAAATGAGAGAAGTAGTAAATAACAATGTTACTCTACATAGTTTGGTTGGTAGACTTATTTCATTTGAGATGAATAACTTTGAAAATAGTGTCTTACCATTTATTGAGTCTGCATTCAAATCTTCTTTGAAATTAAGTAAGTCAACTCATAAATACACTATGAGAAATGATAGTGAAAGTGATAGTGATGACCAAGAACTTGATGAGATTGAAGCACTAATGGCTAGAAGATTGCAAAGAAGAAAAGGTAGATACAAAGGTAAATTACCATTGGCATGTTTTAATTGTAAAGAGATTGGACAATTTTTTGTTAGATGTCCTAACAAAAGAAAAGAAGATAGAAGAGACAACCAAGACTATATGGACAAAGGAAAGAAAGCTTGTTACCTAGCTGAGAAAAAAGTAGAGAATACTGACACTGAATTTGATGAAGATATTAAGGTGGTATTTGTTGCTATGAAGGATGATTCAGACGAATAGGAAAGGTATGTTGAGACTGCAATCATATCTAAGGATAGTAAAAATGATGTCTGGATTATTGATAGTGGTTGTACTCACCACATGATTGGAGATAAGGAAAATTTTGAAACTTTTGAATATTACCATGGTGGATCAATAAGAATGGGTAATGACTCACCTTGTCCAGTTGAAGGTAAAGGAGCCATAATGTTGAATAATCTGATTAGATGTGAAAATGCATACTCGGTAAAAGGACTTAAATATAATCTATTGAGTGTTTCATAGCTGAATAACACAGGTCACTGAGTTGCATTTGAGAACAAAAAGGAAAAGATCTTTAATGAATCAAGAAGGTTGATCAGAAATGGTGAATAGACAAAAGGTAACCTATTCTATCTTGATGATATTAACACCACTTATTTAAAGGATAGAAATGAAGACATATGGTTGTGGCATAAAAGGTTATGTCATGTGAATTTTGACAACATGATTAGGATAAGCAATAAAAGGAAAGTAATAGGCTTACTGAGCATGTCAAAGAATGACCATGTCATGTGTAAGAATTGTCAAAAAGGTAAAATGACAAAGTCTAGTTTCAAGAGAAAAACCTACAGATCTAATGTCATTCTAGAATTAGTCCATACTAATCTACGTGGACCCATGAGAACAAAGAGCTACTATGGAGATAGATAATTCATTCTATTTGTAGATGATTATTCTAGAATCATGATAGTTATGTTCTTAAAAGCGAAATCAGAAGCATTCAAGATGTTTAAATGGTATAAAGATATTGTAGAAAAATGAAGTGGTAAGGAACTGAAATGCTTAAGATCAGATAGAGGAGGAGAATTTATTGTTGATGAATTCAGTAACTTTTGTAATGAGCATGGAATTCAAAGATAGGTTTCTGCACCAAGAACACCACAACAAAATGGGATTGCTGAAAGAAGGAACAAATCAATTATTGATTGTGCTAGAACACTAATGATTGAGAAAGGCATCACTCAAACATTCTAGAGATAATTTTTCAGTACTTCTATCTACATATTAAACAAACTTCAATTGAAGAAAGACACCAATAAGACACCTTATGAGCTATGATATGGACACACACCCAATGTAAGTTACTTCAAAAATTTTGGAAGTCAATGTTATATTTTGAAAGATGGTAGAAATGGAAAGCTTGACTCCAAAGGTGAAGAAGGAATATTTTTAGGGTATTCTACCAAAAGCAAGGCTTATAAATGTCTTAACAAATCCTCTAACAAAATCATTGAAAATGCAAATGTCAAAGTAGATGAATTTGCTGAGAAAAATGATGAGGAAAGTAGAAAAGAAATAGAAGACTACAATAGGTTGGTATATATTGAATAACCTGACACTCTTCTTGAGAAATGATGTATTGCTCCTGAGCGACAGAAAAATGCACCTGAGAATCAGGATGCAAACACCAAAAATCAAGAAATTTCTCAAGATGGTATCCCAAGTGATGAAGATCAAAATGATGGTTAAGATGATGATCAAAATGATGAACAAAGAGCTAAACCAATACTTTCCAAGTATGTCAGAAGAAACCATCCACAGAACTAGATCATAGGAGACAAAGAGCCTGGAATGAGAACAAGAAGCAAGTCATTGAACACTAGATGTTTAATTTGTGATTTTGAGCCTAAATCTGTTAATACTACACTTGAAAATGAAGAATGGGTTAGTGCTATGAATGAAGAGATAGAACAGATAGAGAAGAACAAAACATTGACATTAATACCTAGACCAGATGACAAGAATGTCATTGGTACCAAATAGACATTCAGAAATAAGCTCAATGAGAATGGAGAACTCACAAGGAACAAAGCAAGATTAGTATGCAAGGGGTATGCACAAGAAGAAGGTATTGACTATGAAGAAACATTTTCACCCATTACTAGACTAGAATGAGTCAGAATTCTACTTGCTTATGTTGCATTCAAAGGATTCAAGGTATACCAAATGGATGTCAAAACTGCATTCCTAAATAGAATACTAGAAGAAGAGGTATACATTGAAAAACTAGAAGGGTTTGTTGATCCTAACAAGACAAACATGTTTTGTAGACTACAAAAAGCCTTGTATGGGTTGAAACAAGAACCAAGAGCATGGTATGAAATACTTCACTCCTATCTCATAATTATTGGATTTGTAAGAACAAGTGAAAATTAATTTGTATTTAAAAGAAGATACTGATGATAATACTCTGATTGCTGAAATATTTTGTGATGATATCATATTTGGTGGTAACGATATGTTATGCAAATCATTTTCTAATGAACTAAGAAAAGAGTTTGAGATGTCAATGTTTGGAGAGATCAAGTTCTTTCTTGGTCTACAGATTCTTCAACAAGATGCAGGCATCTATATCACACAATTCAAATACATCAAGCAAGTACTGAATGTATTCAAGATGGAAGATTCCAAGCCAGTTAGAACACCTATGAAAACTGGATGCAAGATGACAAAGGAAGACAAGTCAACCGAGGTAAATTAGACCCTATATAGATCTATGATTGGAAAACTCATGTATGTTGTTCATACTAGACTAGATATAGCACATGCAGTTGGAATAGTTGCAAGATTCTCAGCTAATCCCAAGGAATCACACATGACTTCTTTCAAAATAATTCTGAGATATCTAAATAATACCAAAGGCTATGGATTATGGTATAAAAGAGAAGAAAAATTTGAGCTTCAAGTCTATACAGATGTTGATTGGGCTGGAAACTTAGATGACAGAAAGAGAACAACAGGAGGAGCATTCTTTATGGGTGACAGACTTGTCACATGGATAAGTAAGAAGCAAGGATGCATATCACAATCTACTGTAGAAGCAGAATATGTGGCTGCTACTGCAAATTTCTCCAACATTGCATGGATCAAGTAATTACTAGAAGGTATGATTATGAAAATTCTTGAACTAGTGATTATCTATTGTGACAATACCAGTGCAATAAACATATCAAAGAACCCAGTCATGCATGCTAAGATAAAAAATATTTCTATCAAGTATCATTACTTAAGAGAACAAGTGCAATAAAAATAGGTGATACTAGAATATTTTCAATCCAAGGAACAGTTAGCAGACATATTCACAAAGTCATTGCCTAAAGATACATTTGAGTACCTGAGAAAGAGACTAGGGGTCCGACCCTTGTCTATTAGTCACTAAGATGAATAGGAGGCAACATCAGCCTACACACAATAGGAAGATCATTCATGTTGATGCAAGAAAAGAAATGGAATGAAAACATCTATCAGTACACAGAAAGGTACTTATCTACACCAATCACCAGAGTTATTGTATTGTTGATGAAGGGAAATTTAAGGAATATATTAAAAACAAAGGGGAAATTTAGTTTGGAATTTTTGTCAAAGGGAGAGATGACTAAAGGGAGAGGAGAGATAACTTAAGGGAGAAATTATATCCCTATGAAATATCTATCAGAAGTATTCAAAGGAAAAATGTCCTTAATGAATATGGAGAGGAATGTATTATTGTCAAACGAAAAATAGATATGAATAGAAATATCCATCAAAAAGAGGAACAATCAAAGGGAGAGAAACCATCAAAGAAGAGATTCTACAACAAATGGAGAGACAAAATTAGAATTATCCAGTAAAGGGAATGAAGAATGAAGAAAGTACTCTGCAAGAACCAAATCTAAGCTAGAAGAGCTTATCGAGAGTCAGACATTTGTATTGGTTATAGAAAAATAGGTTTGTTAAAGATTGATGAGCTAAAACTGATATATTTCATAGTATTATGTAGTATGTTTCTATCAATGCCAAAGGGAGAGATTGATGAGCTATAACTAATTGAATGTTTGAAGATGTTAAGTTGATGATCAACGAGCTGCAAAAAGTTAATGCAAGACATTAAATCAGTTAATGTATTGTATTGTCATTGATGTCAACTTGATATAATCTGATTGGTTATATAAATATTGTCAAAGACTTCAAATAAAAAAAAAAGATAAAGGTTATGTTATCAGTAATGCATAAAAGTTAAGTATACACCAAGTGACAACAAACACTGACGAACAATGCATACCGAAGGATAGAGAACCCCGAGAAGAGTCACAGTGATACCCGAGTAAGATACCTGAGAAAGCATTACCAAGAAAAACCAAAGTGATACCCAAGTAGAAATGAAAGTCACAGTGTTTCCTGACGGACAGACAACCCTGACGTACAAAGATGCCCGTGGACAACTGAAGTCAAGACCAATCAAACAAGGAGTTAAACATCGATCAAAACTAAGTTTCAGAAATGACAAAAGACTTATCTAGAAGGACCTAAATATGGATTTAACTAATTGATTACATTGTTTTCATCGACCAGTTAAAATCTAAAGATAAGCTAGAGATTAAAGCTAGTTTTATTTCAGTTGTCAAGAAGAAATCTGTGGGATAAAACTAAAGAAAGATTTAAATAAAGAATGGCAATATTTGTGGATCACGTCAAGAACAAGAAATACAAGGACTTATAAAATGGTGAAATCGTGTCTATAAAAGAGACAAGTTAATTCATTATCAAAGAGAGGATGTTGAAGAGAATACTGGTGAAGGTAAGAAGTATTCATACAGACCTGATCAAACAAGCTAAAGAATAGAGATAAGATTTTTGTGGACACCGAGAAACAAAGAAGCAAAAACATTCACCAAGCACAAAGAAGTGTAGAAAAGGAATAGAAGGGAAACATTGATTAGAAAGGTATTATGAGCTTACAATAGATCTGAACATCTGCAAGATTGAGTTGTATTTATGAAAATATCATATATTGTTTCAGTTTAACCATTGACTCAGAAAATCTCTTAACAAAGTAGGATCTAACCATCCTTTATATATTGAGATACATCCCAAGGAGTATCAAAAGGTTTTTCATGAAGATAGCATTGTGAATGCTAGATATCAAGTGACAAACTATTAAATTTAAATCCTCTAACAAGGTCGCACTTAACAGTGTGTTTGTAACCTTTAACAGGGTTGGCTCTTCACCGAGCTCACTTTAGAAGAGTGAAAATTTTGGGTTACCGGTCCCAAGTGGTTTTTCCCATAACAGGGTTTCCACGTTAAAAATCCATGTGTCAAATGTGTATATGGTTCATTTCTTTGATGTTTTTCTTTACACATTACTAAAATAGGATTGATCGGTAAACACTAAGTTATTTATTGTATTTCAGTAAAGGCTAAACTAATATTTGGTAAAGCTAAAGAAAAAGGATAAACAGTGTACTCCGAGCAGTAGTTATTTGATAAGATTATTTAAAGGCATACATCTTGTAGGACTGAAGACAACTAGAGGTTTATATTTGTGGTATAAAGTTTTGGGTTGATTTATTTTGAGGTCACTGATTCACCCTCCCCCCTCTCAGTTATTCTAACAGATACATTCACTAGACTTATAGAATCCACAAGACATAGTTAGTCCCTTGTCACAAATCCCAAGGGGATCGTTGACCATTTTTCCAACATGATATATGCAACCACTATATATCTTGTGTCTTAGAAATTAGAAGAAATCTTCCTAATGCATCTCTCTTCCACTACATTTGATATGTATTTGAGCGTATAATTGTCTCCCTATACTTGTTAGTAGAGTGTGTTTAACTAAATGTTTCTAGATAAGATCTAAATATTTGAAAAGATAAAAATTATGCTATGAAAGAAAACTATACTAGAAATTCTAAGCCTTGGCACCATCTCTAACATCAACACCAAAAATGCTTGATCTCTATTAGTTGGGGTAGATAAATCAATACACTCTCCTAACGAGGAAACTAATCCCCTGAAAAGTAACCCTTCATACTAATACATGCTCATTTAACTATCAACCAAGGACGTATCTTCTTGGATGACACCTATACTATATGTTCATAAACATCAATCTAGCATCTATCAGAAGCATAGAGCTGAAATCAAAGAAAAGTATGTTGAAAGTAATATAACACTAATTTATTTCACATAGCTTTGGATATGGGTAAGACAACATGGATACATGCAAACATAACAACTTGTATATAAATCTAACTTAAGTTAACTACTTAACAAGGAATTAATACATAAATATTAACAAAACTATCATTCACTACATTAAAGATGCATTAAATTAACATTTACTAAATTAATGTTTGACCATTTTTTATGCCCATCAGATTCTTAAATCTTACTGCTATTACAGGGTTCCAGTTGAATAGATCTTAGCAGAGCTAAACAGTCAAAATGCTTTAGAAAGGGCATATCAACGTACCATATCTCAGGTTACATCGATATGGTCTTGCAATGCTTCAACAGGGATCAAAAATTGATTTTGGCATGACTTGTCTATTGTCTCCCTGAAATCTCCAATAGATTTATCAATAGGCTGAAGATGTAGATTTTCAGGTAGCAGGTCTTGTGTTATGCTAATGGGTTTTTATCGGCAGAGGTCTTGTCAACCTCATTGGTTATCGACGAGTGGAATTGATAAAATTGTGCATTCTGATGGGGCTCGCCATGATAATGATTTATATCAGTAGGAGTCTTTTTTACGGAGGTTTCATCAGCGGTTGGAATCAAGAAAATCATTCCTTCTAATGATGGTTTCTATGATGATAATTTTGTCGGTAGAGGTCTTGCCAATGTCTAATTCCAGATGGGCTCAAACTACATGTTTCAATATCCCAATTAATGTCATCAGGGTAAGTCACCTTGATGCTCCATCTCATCGGTGATTGGAATCAATCAAATGGTGCAGTCTAATAACATATGCTACCCAAATTATTTTCATCAGGGTAACTCTTTTTGATGGGGGTTTTCTTGGTAGCTTAGCAAAAGGTTTTTTGAGTATTTCTTTCCAATGGAGGTTTCATCGGTGATCAGAGGGTGCATTCTCATGTTTTTTGATGGTTTATGTTACCTTGATGTTTCTCATTGGGGTAGGTTTCACTGATGTAATTTCGTGATCAACTATTGTGTTACATCAGGGGAAAGACCTTGTTGTTTCTTTGATGATATTTTTGAGGATTAGAAGATGCATGGTTTACATTGGTGGGACTTTCTTGGTGCTTCACTGATATTTGATGGTCTTTTGCAGTAGGATTTTTACACTTAGTGAGGGAGTTTGATCATTGGCGGGACCTTCTCCAATAATCGAGGTGGTCTCTTTGGTGCCAAAAACACAGGGTAAAGTCAGAGAGACTCTTTCTGATCAGAGGTTCACAACAATAACCTTTCATCTATCCTTGTGACCTATCTGCATTTGTCTTCTCCACTCTATGATGCCATTACTGCCTAATGGGATCTAGATCTGGTCCTCATCTACCCCTACATTACTCATTTGTACTTCTAGATGGCTCTAAAGAAATATCTACACGCCGTCAGAGGATAGCAGATGAAGACTTTTAGACCACAATTATTATAGAGGGATGAGTCATTCTTTTGTTGTTGGGAATTCATTATAGAAGCTTCTTTATGAAGATTTCTATTTTCCTCTTATGGCTCTTCTTGTTTCTTCTAAGATCAGACCTCTTCTGATCTAATCTTCTGTAACTAGACCCCAAGGGGGTTTGAACTTCAAGTGATCATCTAGAGTTATTCCTTCTCTTTAAAATGCAATATTTTGTACATATTCTAGGTTCTTTGTTTTCATTCTTGTAGTAGCATTATGCTCTGCAATTGTATTTTTCTTTTACCATATATTAATAGAATATTTGTTTTTTTCCTTATCTTTCCATTCATATATCAGTGCATATTTATTTACTATTGTTGAATATTTCTTTTCTAGGTTTTTATGTTGTATATACTTTTTTGTGAATGCTACATAGTGAATACATCTTCCTGGTAGCATCTCATTAGTTTTGAACTGCATATGGGTCCTTGGTAGATATAATAGAGTCAAGGTATGTATAGGTTATATTTTATTGATGTTATGTGTATTATAGGTAGAGATAGTAGCCATAAATTTCAATCTGGTGCATCACCATTTCCCTTTCTGCATTTTCCTTTCAACATCGCCTTCTCCCTTTTCCTCAAAAGTAGTATTTTAGGTGCATCCTAATTGTAAAGGAAACCAACCTTCTCTAGAGATTTAACCTTGTTTTTCAATTCCTACACTTGGATGTTGTTTCCATGTTTCACGAGGTTGCCAAGGTCTCTAATTACCATCTAGGAAAGGGTGCAGATTTTTTTGTTAACAAGTTTTGGCACACCCGATGGGATAGAGATTAAAATCAGTTCATAAGTCTGCTAGTTAGCCAGTTCAAGATTCGTTCACTAATAATTTTGGTGTTATTATCAGTTCCATCAACCTTTGGAAGAATTTCATCAAACACCATGGATACTTTGAGTACAAATCTGCTAGTTTCAAGCAGTCATAGAGCTAGTACGTACAAGATCATTTATGATCTTTTGTAATTTCCAAGTTCTCTATGAATTTGTAATTTTTTGAATTCTTTAACATGGAACCTTTTCATAGAGACACATACTATCATTCCCATTATCATGATACTTCCTCCCCTACACCCTTCTTTTATCAAAATCAACCTAAACCTCAACCTAGATTTTCTTTAGAAGCCCACACTAGTACATTTGACCTCATTTTTCTGCCAAAATTATCGACCATTAATTAAAAAGGTTTAGGTTGGTCAAATTATAGAAGGAAAATTTTATTTTTTTTAATCCATGCCCGTGTTGGTCGATATTTCGACCAATACCATCTCGGTCAAAATATCGACAAACACGGGCATATAACTTTAAAAAAAGATTTCAATTCTCATTTCATTTTTACGGGAAAATTATATGAAGTGTTGCGGCGCGCGAAGGAGGACTGCAGTGCGCGAAGGATTTCCATCTTCTAAGCTACACACCAAGGGATATAGGAACAAAGCTTATTCTAGATTGTGAAGAGCCCGACCCTACGCTAGCAACATACCCAGCACCTGAGGTTAATAGCATATTCCATCTTTTTATGTTATCAGCACGTTAATGAACAGAGGGATTTAATAACCCTGTTAATCTATTTGGCATATGTGGCTGTAAGATTCATTATGTATCTACAGCATCAGGTATGTGGTTGAACAGTCTGTATGTTGTGTGTTACAAAACTAGTAGAAGCATTAACGTCTCATTTTAAATCCCTTCGATGCATTCACAGTTAGCTGCCATTTAATTAAATGGTCTTCATATTACACAGTTAGTGTGGAATAAACAAATAATTTTGACTATTGTCGTCACATGATTAAATCCATTTGATTTTTTTTATCTAGTTTTGTTTTAAATTTACTTGGACTCTGTCAAACCAGGATTCAAAACCCATTATCCTCGGCTTTGATATGAAGTCCGGCCCTAACTTGTAATTTTGCCATGAGATTTCCAATGTCATAGGTTGAAAGACAAGTTATGGTAATGTTTGTGCATATACCAAACACTCGGAACCGTGCAGAGTGTTAAAGTTGCTTCTTGGTCGATGCCCTAGTTGGTATATGTGGTGAATGAAACAAAGAAATGTTGAAGCAATATAATAACTAGATATGTTCCATGCATATCCATCTCTTGGAAAGACAATATGACACCTCTCATTACATACACTGTGGCCCTGTAGCTGACTGTCATATCAGCGGGTAAGATTTACATCTTTTAATCTGACCATCTTTTCATAAACCATATGAATCATTATTTTTTATCAATTTATACCACTATGAAAGTGGATAATCATTGAAGTAGAACTTTCTTTAAACATTTCTTATCCACATTGTTTTGGCATCTTTTTAAATCATGAATTATTACACTTATCGTCACCTCATCAAGCCTATTTGACAGTCAACCTTGTCTATAACTAAGAACTCAAAAGTGATGTTTATCATTGGGACTAATCTTTGCTTACAAATTTGATAACCATTTATTGACATCCTTTTGATAGTCACTTCTCAAGACTCTTGGATGCATTTTTATATTTCGTTCTTACGATTCCTTCACTAATTTTGAAATGGTACTCATATTCATTGTGGATTTTACATTCTATATCTTGTTTTCCTCCAACATATGCTATAGTTTTTTGGAGGGTAATGAAAACCCTAATAGTGCTATGGGTATACATCTTGGTTTTGATTTATTTGAATCTCTTTAATCAATTCCATTTTCCAGTTGTCTATGTGATTTGATGATGTTATGGTGATTTTAATGACCCTGTGTAATTTTAAATTTCTATGCATATGAGAATCATACCTTTTTTTGTTCAT
>MU227618.1:2473402-2488293 GCA_018584345.1 Thuja plicata | reverse complement strand
TATATACACACACACACACACACACACACACATACACATGTGTGTGTGTGTATAATTGCCATCAAATTTTGCAAGAAAAAATAGAATATTGTCATTGAACACCTCAATTCACACTATTAACCTATCTAATCCTCTATAAAAGAAACATCTTCATCAATTTAAGATTTTATTAGATATGTGAGAGGCAGGGTCTTAAAAAATTGGACACAATAGGCTACAAGGGTGCCCCCTCAAAGAATTGGGAAAAAATGGAAGAAGACACCAATTTGTCAAAAAAAAATGCGAGGAACATAAGATCAAAAGGAACACAAGACTGACCAAAGAAAGGCACAAGACAAACCAAGATGAAAAACAAAACCAACTCAAAAAGGACACAAACCAAAGAAAAGGGTAAAAACAAAATTAATCATTTCTTTTCTTTATAAGTGCATTGTTTGTCTTTTGTAGAGCTTTTTCCTATAGAAAATTAGATGCATTTTGTCCTAACATATATGAAGTCAGAGTGATCATGTGATCCTTTTGCATGAAAATAGACATGTTGAAAACAAGGAATGCCTCATTTTATCCTAAATATATGTGCATTAGGGGTCGAGGTATGTGAGTGAGTCAACAAGTGAACATGTCAACACAGAAACCCTAAATATACATTCCCTAGAACTTTACGAAACATCCCACAAACAAAAGAAAAAGTAGAGATGAAAGACCATTCTCATCACTTGGTGATATATTTGAGTAGCATGGGAAAATGGTGTCAAAATGAAATCAATAAAAGATAAGAATCACTCAACCAAGCAAGCCAATAGCCATTTTGATCTTATTTCCAAAGAGTTTTGTGTTCAAAAGGATGATCATGAAGATGTCTAGTTCTAGGAGTGATGTACCCCTATATAAGACAAATGATGATAGTCAAATAAATGATTGATGATAGATTCATGAATGTCTAGTTCTAGGAGTGGTGTACCCATGTTTAAGATAAATGATAGTTTGATAAAGGAATGATTGATGATGGTTGAAATATGTGACAAGTTTGATCAGACTAGTTAATGACTTGATTGGGTGATTTGTATGTTGATACATGATTTGTGAAGTGTGGGGTTCCACATCTCTTGATTGCATCTATTGAAATATTTTTCTTTCTGCAAGGAACAATTTATTGATGACAAAAAGGAAAATAAAAATGAAAGGAAAAAATGGTGCTAAAAGCCAACACTTTATTGCTTTGGATTTTTAAAATTTTTTTTTTATTTATTTATTTATTTATTTATTTATTTATTTTGTTCTTTTTTCAATATATTTTATATTTTTTTATAATTTTTAAAAATCTTTTCCAGACATTAATGCTCGACCAAGATGAATTTGTTTGCCCCTAGTGTCTCTCAAAGTAGCACATTGTGAATGGATGAATGGAACTAAAATGGGTAGACGAAAGATGGTGGAATCTTTATTATAGCATAAGGGATGATTTAACTCCCAAGGACTATCCGATGAGGGGAGAACATGTTCATTTTTCAATCTAAGGGACTAGACATGATAGGATACGGTAATTACATGGTGCATTGAATGACATGTGGTTCACTAGAAATGGACATGTCAATAGGTTTTTGAAAAAATAATTTTCATTTTACATCCTTATTTTATATCAAGAACAAGGGATAGATTTGGAAAGGATAAAAATAAGACAAATGGAAAGAAAGAAAAAAATTGGATAAGGTATATGGACTAAAGGATGTAATAAGGTAATGGATATGGATTGAATGGATGTAAAGAAGATGGGACATGTGATAAGGACTAAAAGGGATGTGGGAAATGTGAAGCCAATAGGACAAATTATTCTTATGAAGATCCTTAGCCTTGTTAAGATCAAATATGAAAAGAGAAAATGGATGAAAAGAAGGATGATGGATACAAGGGATGAAGAATAATTATGGGTGTGATGGATAGGATGAATAAAACCCGTCCTCAAGTATAGAACACAAGAAGCTCATAGATTAAACATGATACTTGTTTGCCAGGTTTTCCTCACAGTACATGCCCAAAGAACTTGTTTGCTAGGTTTTCACCAGTGGATGTATGTATTTTTTATATATATTCTTTCTTTTTTTATGTCACCAAGATGATTGTTTGCCAAATTTTTTTATCAAGGAAATGATTTTTTTCTTTCTATTTTTTTTGGCTTTTTTACTTTTTGGAAGACAATTGATGCATGATAGGAAATGGATGAATGACTCAATAATCTTATCCATTGGATGGTACTCTTGAAAGATGTGTAATAATTTACCATGTATATGAAAGATATGCTCAAAGAAATTGGTAGGATAATGAATAGGATAAAAATTTATGGAAAAGTTGGATAGGATGGATGAAGGGATGAAAATTAGGTGTTGGATAATGGAGGGGGTGTAAGAAGACTTGATTTTGAATGGATAGTAATAATCAAAATAAAAACATTTTCAAACACCTTGATAGGTGGTGAAGTGATGGAGAAAACAAAAATTGGAATTTGGAGGAATAGATGTGGATTTTGGGACATAAGGACCCAAAATAGATTTGGAAAATGGAAGAAGTTTACATGAAGGTATTTTAGATGCTATATTTTATTTTTCTTTAAGATGATGTGCTTTGAGGAGCCTCTTGGGAATCCACATGATTTTTTATATATTATTCTTTTGAGAATCCTTGGAATGCTTTGCTTGGACAAGAGGTTAAGGAACCCATATGGATTATTATTATTATTTTTTCTTAGTGAACCTTTGTAGATTTTTGGATTTTTTTTTTCTTTTTGGATCATATTTTGTTTTATTTTTCATGTCTATTAGATAACACATGTTCTAATTAAGTAAAAAAAGGATTTCAAAGGTCCCAAAACCTTGTACAAAAATATCAGAAGATAGGCATTACTGATCAATCCAAGAGGTAGAACAAGACACAAAAAAAAAATAGGGGCCCTCGGCCTTACAAATTTAAACATGGAAAGATAGCACAATGGAGCCCGACAACAAAAAAGATAGCAACAACTAGCACTATTAGATTAGACATGTTGATATTTGACTGCATGTGGATTGTTGAACTCATAGATTTTATGTTGACATCCAAATTGTTTGGAAAAGGAATGGGATTCACAAAAGATTAAAATTGATATTGAGGCCTTTTGGATGTATGGAGGGATCTCAAAGATGTGTGCCTTTTTTATCTTGATTTATGAAAGGGTAAGTTTATTGTGAGATAAAGGATGGAGGGATATATGTGTTAGGCACAAAAGGAGGTAAGCACAACTAAGAGGGGGGTAAATCAAGTGTACATACCTAATAATGGATTAATTCCACTTTAGCCACTTAGATCTGAAAGATAAATAGTAATGCAAGATCCACAAAAAATTTCACAGAACACCAAGATTTTTTCTTGAGGAAACCCGATTAAGGGAAAAAAAACTAGTGGGAATCAAACCCACAAGATGAATGTACTCTACTAAAAGTACTGCCTGGTTAAGAGAAAATAGAGAAAAAAGGGTACACAAGAAACCATAGGCTTACAGCCCAATCTACAGGCTCATTTCCCAGATCTCTCTAATCACAATACAGTCACAGATCTGGCCCTCAGTTGGGTTCAGTGATCTAAATTTAATCACAAAAGGGTCGACATACATTCCATTACAACTAAACTAACAAATAGAATCTCCAATACCAATAAAGATATAATGAAGTACAAACTCTACCTTAAATTCAGAATACAAATATCAACAATTATCCTTTCAATCGCACATCTCTCTCTCATACATCACAAATACAAAATGATCTCTCATTTATACCAATTACAAATAATAATCAACCACTAGGTTGGCTAAGACCTATTACAATAAAAGATATAAACATTATTCTTAATCTCCAAAGTGATCCAAATTAAGTTGGCTAAGACTTAGATAGGACCCAAATCTTCAACCATAAACACAATATGTGTCACCAAACTAGCATCAAGAATGGCAACACGATACTCCATCAAGTCGGCTAGCACCTAAATGAAGAAACACCAACACACTACCAAAACATAAAATTTGATCATGTCAAATGATGCACTCCAAAAAAATGATCATCATATGATCCAAGAACACCAACAAGAAGCATGAATACCATCTAGAACATTAATATCATATCATCTCATCTTTATCTTTGATCAACAAGAACACTAATATACCAAACTCTATCATAACAAAACCTAGCCTGTCATACTCTGAATCATGAACAATACTATCTGTGAACACAATGATAAGGTACCATGTGACCACCAACTTCAAAACCTATGAAATGTCAAATCTAAGATGTACCGATCCTAATACTCATCCATTATAAATAGAAACACTATAATAGAAGCAACTAGAAACTTGATCATACCTCACTCAAACTGTCATCCAAACTTCTACAAACCTTTGTAGACCATCTACAGACACCTTTGAACAATACCTCACTATCACAAATCAAGATCTTCAACATAGCACCTGAACAATTGAAATCCTCTTCACTAAACATATTATCCGAAACAAAAAATAGTATGTTGACATCAATGACAAAACATTAATGTCATCACACCCAAGTACCAAACTGTGACATGATCAACAATCTTCTAACAATCTCCCCCTTTGGAAATCATGGCAACATGCAAAGTCAAAAATTGAACAATGCACAAAGACATTAATATATCCATCTGGTCACTCTGAATATCTAGCTAGAACAAAATCTCTCCCAAGAATAATCATGTTTGTTTTCTTTGTTTTTCACACAATATCTCCCCTTTTGACATCAATGGAAAAGGACAAAAGATGTCAAAAATAATTGAACTCACCTCAAAAATAAAAAATAAGAAAACCATAATAACCATAAGACTGCTCGCCCTAAGGAGTAGTCCCCAAACTCATCAATCCAATGACTAATGTTCTGATAGATTGTTTGGACTGATTCCATCCTCAACATAATTAGTTATGATCAAGAGGGGCTATTACCCCAAGCTTCTCCCTGAGATACCCAAATGTATCCTTCAATAAAGGATTTTTAAAAATATCAGCAATATATTCCTTAGTAGACACAAATTGTAGTTTCACTTCCCTTTCACTGACTTTATCCCTCAAAACATTATACTTAATAGAAATATATTTTTTCTTTGAATGAGACACGGGATTATTTGAGATATTTATAGCACTAGATTTATCACAGTAAATAAAAATAGGTTCATCAATGTTTTTCCTTATATCCTTCAATATTTGCTTCATCCAAATAGCTTGATTATAGTTTATTGCAGCACAAAAATACTCAGCCTTAGCAATAGATTAAGAGATACAATATTTCTTCTTACTAGTCCAAGAAATTAGTCTCTTACCCAAAAAGAATGCACCTCTAGTAGTACTTTTCCTAGAATCCACATTACCTTCCCAATCAGCATAAGTGTATGTACATAGAGTAAAGTCATCATCTTTTTCATACCATAATCCGTAGTTAAATATACCCTTCTAGTATCTAAAAATTCTATTGACAACAACCATATGTGATTCCTTTGGTTCAACTTGAAATCTTGTAGTAATTCCAACAACATCTGATATGTTTGGTCTAGAATGAGTTAGATATTGCAATCCCCCATTCATAGATCTGTATAATGTCTGATTAGCACAAGGGGAATCATCATCCTTAGTTAACTTGCAACCAGTAAACATAGGAGTTCCTACCGGTTTTGAGTCTTCCTTACCAAATTTCTTTAATAATTATCTAACATACTCGGACTGTGTGATAAAAATTCCTTTATCCAACTATATAATTTGCAATCCAAGAAATAATTTCATCTCACCTATCATAGACATCTCAAATTCTTTTTAAATTTCATCAGCAAAACCTCTACTCAACTCATCATTACCACCAAATATAATATCATCAAAAAATACTTCATCAATCAAGATATTATCATGAATTGTTCTTAAATATAAGTAACTATATGTAGCACTCTTTCTGAAACCAATCTTTGTTAAATACTTGTCCAATCTGGCATACCAGGCTCTAGGAGCTCCCTTTAATCCATACAAAGATTTATAAAATTTACAAACTATATCTCCTTCCTCAGTTAGAGTAAAACTATCAGGATGGTCAATATAAACATCTTCATCTAGTTCACCATTTAAGAATGTAGACTTAACATCCATCTGATAGACTTTAAATTTTCTGCAAGTTGCATATGCAAGAAGTAATCTAACAACTTCAAGTCTAGCTATAGGAGAAAATTTATCTATAAAGTCAATACTTTTCATCTGTGAATATCCTTTGCATACCAATATTTCTTTGTTTTGAACCACTTTACCATATTCATTCAACTTGTTTCTGAATACCCATTTAGTATCGATCACATTTGTATCTATAGGTTTTGGAACAAGAATCCAAGTCTTGTTCTTCTCAACATAACAATCGTGGGCAGCAATGTAGCCAAGTATGTGCTATGAAAGTCGGTTGGAATCTTATTGCTTCCCCTTCTCATAAAGGGGAACCACATATGTGCTATAAAAGGGGGTTCTCTTCATATAAAATAGGATCTAATGTCTTGTTCAAGGACTGTGTGAGGATTTTTTTTATCTTTTAACTAATCCTCCATGATAATTGAAATTAATTTCAGTTCCTATTTTCAAAACTTGTGTTAGTTATCATGTTCTCTATCTAATTCTCGTACTCAAAAAGAATGTGTATAGAATTGTTGTCATACATTTTCTTTTCTAATTGGTTTCCCAAGCAGGAATTAAATTTGATTAGACCAAAATCATGATATGAGAGTGATTAGTTAACATTGATAGGATTAAACAAGTGATAATGCATTATTGTATTGTCTCATGGAGTTGTACATGGATATTTGAAAGTGTAACTCCTTTGATATGATGAAAATAGGACTAGTCATGGGTAGCCCACCCAAGATAGAAGAATGAATATATTTTGTTTACTCTTATAGATTTAGGGATAATTAGGCTGAATTTGTAGATCACACCATAAGAGGTTGAGGCAGTGAAATTTTAAATAGTGCAAGTATGGTTTTTGAATTTTGCAGAATTAGGGCATACCCGCATTGGTTATTTTAGGACCAAAAGAGTAGGAGATTCAAATTTTTAGGTCATTCTTGTTCATTGGCCAAGACTATAAACTTGAAAAGTGTGATAGACATGTATGTTTTTAGGTTTTATTTCAAGTTGCATTTTTGAGAACCAACAACTTTGATATGATTTTTGAGGATTAAAGGATCCACAGTTTTCATCGGTGAGACTTTCTTGGTGCTTCGTTGATATTCGATGGTCTTTTGCAGTAGGATTTTTATGCTTAATGAGGGCATTTGATCATCAGGGGGACCTTCCCTGATAGTCAAGGTGGTATCTTTGGTGCCAACAAAAAAGGGTCTAGTTGGAGAGACTCTTTCTGATCAGAGGTTCACGACATTAATGTTTCATCTGTTCGTGCGACCTGTCTGCATTTGTATTCTTCACTCAACAACACCATTATTACATGATGGGATTTTGATATGGTCCTTAGCTGCCCCTACACATCGTCAAAGGAAAGGGGACAAATAATTTAAGACCACGGTTATTGTAGAGGGATGAGTCATTCTTTTATTGTTGGGAATTCATTATGGTCGCTTCTTCATGAATATTTGTGGGTTCCACTTGTGGCTCTTCCTGTCTCTTTTGAGATCAAATCTCTTCTAATATAATATTCTTTAACTCGACCCTGGCATGGTTTGAACTTCAAGTGATCATCCCGAGTTGTGCCTTCTCTTTAAAAGTCAATCTTTTGTATATATTATGGGTGATGACATTAATTTTTGCCATTAGTATACTTAAGTGAAAAACATGATAAAGGTCATCAGTGTAGGCATAACTGACAGATAGCATACTGCATAACTGATGAGATGACAATGCTTGATAAGAAAATGCTAAGTATAGAATTGCCCGACGAACACTGACAAGTGTTGAACCAATGACAAAGTATAAAGGACATCACCGACGGTACAATTTTGTGAACATCACCGAAAGAGAAGAAAAGGAAAGCAACCCAATGAACAGTTTAAAATAGGGACACTGAAGGAGCAGAAGACTGATAGAGCAAAGAATGAAAGAAAACTGACAGACTGACAAAGAAGCCTAACCATCAGAACCGACAGTCAGTTACAAAACCCGCAAAAAGTGCTTGATCTAACTTTCCACGTCAAATAAAACATTGTAATTCTATTTATCGAGTTTTAATTTGTTTTAAAACATTACTTGAGGGTCAAGCAAGCATATTGTAAATGTTTTAAAGCATCCTAATGGATCTAAAACATAACTAACTAAAGATCAAGACCAAGTTGTAAACCTTGGATCTAGAGTTAATTTGAAAAGTGTGAATCAAGAATGGACCTAGAAACTAGTACATATAGATGTTCAATCATTTGAATAGGTAACGAGTTGAAAAATGATTATAGCCATGAAGAGCATCTAAGTAGCAAAAGTGAATTCATGCAAAGTTTAGAAATAGATCATATCATTTCTCAAGAACACAGACAAGGCTACCGATGAGCAGAGACAAGGTATCATTCAATCACTCAAGGTGATTACATATACATTGTAAGCTTTATAGGATATGTTATCAGCAATTAGAGATTGCATATACTATCAGATCAACATTTATAATGTAGTTGGATTCTAACAAGTGCATCACATCAGAAATCCTTTAGTAGAAGGTGGACTTGACAGTTCTTGATAAATATCTTAACAGAGTGCACACCTAACGGTGTTTCTAAAGCTTCAAATGAAGTAGATCCTAACAGGTCTCCACTCTAATACTCCTAACATGGTAGATCATCAGAAGTGATCAAATTGTAAGCCTTAACTGGCTCCCTTCTTATCTACAGATAGTGAATTTTTATGGGTGACATCCCCACCACAGTTTTTACTTCCTAACAAGAGTTTTTTGCGATATCATATCTTGTGTTATGTGTTATTTACTTTCATGTATGTTTCTTGAATGTTTACACATGTAAAGAACTTATTTTATAATTTCACATACATGAAGAAAGATGAATAGATAGATAGGTGAATATACAAATCTGATGACACAAAGGTTAATGGGCCAATCACATAAAAAAAATTTGAGGTACTAATTCACCCCTCCCCTCTCAGTACATCATTCCAGTAATTCCAATAAACGGTATCAGAGCTAAGTCTCTTTCTTCATAAGATTAAAGACTTATGAGAAAAGATCAAGATGATGGAAAAGTACAGACTAGACAAGACTATTGAGAATGAGTAGTTACAAATTCAAATTTACTATGAGCAGTACAAAGAGGCGAGAGTAAGCATGAGAAAGTTACTTGATGACAGAAAGATTATGGCAACTAGGCTTAATAATGAGAAAGATTATCAAGAAGAGGAGATCCCAGATTACTTCAACTCAATTGAATCCACAACAAGAAAAGCATCAAACACATCAGTAGAAGAGATCACAAGTCTACAAGAGGTCAATCTACATCTGACAGAGAAAATCAAGATGCTGCAAAGTGGTCAAGAGACTCAGATGGTAAAAATGATTGATGTCATGAATGATTCAAGAAAATTTGAATCAGAGAGAACATTGGCTATTGATGATAGGAAGAAAATTACAGTGAAGCTACAAGAAAAAGAATCAGAGATTCAAAGACTTACTGATCATCGCTATGAGATTACCAATCAGATTATTCTTATGAGTCAAGAGGAAAACAAATTAAATATTGAACTCATTGAAAGAATACAGATCATTGGTGAGCTAAGAGAAGAGAATGAGAAGCAAAAGCATGAATTCAAAATTCAGAATCAACACAATGAATTAATCAAGAAAGCTGAAGATAGCAATAAAAGAATGGATGATTTCCTTGACAGACAAAGAAGAGTCAACAACTATATAGGTATAGGTTACACCGATAATGGAGAATCATCTAATCAATCAAATCAAAGAAATTTTTATGCAACTCCAAGAACCAAGAAGTTATCATGCAATCATTGTGGAAAACTAGGCCACACCTCAAACATTTACAGAAACAAAATGAAAGGTGTTCCTCAACCACAATCTACTTTCATTGGTAATTATTATAAATGTCACAAGAAAGGACACAAGGCATATGAATGCAGATCCAAGGTGACAAATCCAAAGAAGGAAACCTACATGGACAAGTACTGTCCTACCTACAAAATGAATGGACATACACATCATGAGTGCTAGAAAAAGAACAAGAAAGCATGGACACCAAAAGAACCTGATAATGGCTATAAACCGACAAGAACCGGTAACTCATATGTTTGGGACTATAACACATGGGTGAACTGCATAGCATGTGGAAGGTATGGTCATATTTTTTCCAACTGTATGAGAAAATGGACTAGAAGACCAAGAGGATGGACCAATCTAGGTACGTCATGTTTACATTGTCATAAGGTTGGACATGTGGTAAAATATTGCAAAGACTGACTGACAGACACAAGCACTTATCCTAATGGAAACACCATTGATGACATCAAGAAGATGAGAAACAAGATGTGGAAAAAAGCTACAAACACTGAAGGTGCTGGAACAAGCAATGCAAATGATGACACCCCATCCAATGGATCTGCTGACATCACTATTCCCAACTAAGTTGTACAAGTAAGTATGGAACTACATTATGACAAGTTATATTATGCATCAATTCCATTACACATTGGTCATATTGACAAAATTAGCATTATTGAAGATGCACTATATTGTTACTTGTAATATTATTGAAAAAAAATTCCATCGGTTAATGGGTACAAATAAGCATCAGTAAACACACACAGTAAAGTTGACACTACTTACCAAAATATATCAGGCATTACACAAAATCCAAGTTGCTAAGTGTAACTGACAGACATCGGTGATCTTTGAGCCAATAGAGGTTGTCGTCGCCATCTTACTGAGAATCATCAGTGAAAACACCAAAGTTGCTAGCTACTTTGAAACTTTGTGCCTACACCAATGATGTTATTTATGCCTTAACTGACAAACTCGGTCTTTGTACACCGACGAGTTGTTGGGCATTAATGACAACTTAGAGCATGAAAGTTATAAAAGTGCGACGAAAGAACTCATTTTGCACCCATGATTTTTGAGCAAGAAAGCAGAGCTAAGAAGAGCGATTGAAGTGCGACCTCAGCAAGATTCCAACTCAACTCCATAGATTCACAAAAAGATCACAGAGATTCAGTAAGTACCTACAATCACCGACCGCACTGTTTTATTTATGGAAAGCCCTAAATTTCAAAATACGATGGCATCTACTTCAAGAACAAAAAAATTGAAGAGGATAAGAAGAAAACAATTAATCTTATAATCAATAGTACTTGTGTTGAACCTAAATACAAGTTACACCCAGAAATTGCATCGCAACCTGATGATTCTAGAGCATTATCCAGAATCCCACCTAGGGTTTTTCTGGTAGAGGACATAAGGTCCTATATTCATTGCAAGATCTCAGAATTAGGAGATCTAGACCTAGACAATTCCTATAAGGCACTAGGTGATGAAACTGGAAACCTGAAAGAAGAGCACAAGCATCTGGAAGTGGAAGGTCTAACAAATGCATTACACTTTCCTAGGGTTTTTAAGATAGAATGGATACAGATAGTTCTTAGCAAAATGCATAACCAGACATTGTGGCTTGATGAGCCTAAATGAATAACAAAAGATATTATTCATGCAGTTACTGGATATCCCATAACCGACAAGCCAAAAGGTCACAAGCACCCATCCTTGAAGGAAGTAGAAAAGTTGACGGGTGCAAAATTAGACAAAAGAGGTCTCAAGGTTAACACCATCATCGACGAGGAACTTAAGTTTGGTGCATGTGTGATAGGATATAAAATCTTTCAGGCCAGAAGAATGAGCAACATAGAAAGCACTACTATGAGCACAGCCTACAAGATCATCAAAGAAGGAAAGAAGATGGATCTTGCAGAAATATTGTTAACTCAACTTGAGGAGAACATGAACACCATAAGGTCATCAAGGACAAACACTTGTAAGTTTGGTTCTCTTATTATGTGCATATTCTTTTACTTTGAAGAATACTTTCCTTCCATATGCAAAGTAGTATGGGACACAAGAAAACCAGTCACCATATAGATATGTGAGCACATAGAATCATTAGGTATAGATTTTGATGACCTAATGAATGAGTATTTCAAAGGATTTAAGGAAAAGATGAAAGCTAGAACAAGGATACCTGAGAGTTTGATAGAAGAACACAAGGAAGACATATGTTTTATGGTAGATACTAATTTTACCTATATCAAACTAGTAGTACCTAGAAATCCTTGGCTATCACCATTAGATTATGAGATCAAAATAGGACAAGCTACTAAGTGCATCTAGGCACTATTTAATGAACTAGTGGATAGAAAGCAAGCAATATTTGGCACTTATGAAGAAGCCAAACCAAACATCAAGTTAGATCTTGTTGTCAAGAAAATTGTAAACAAGAAGAAAAAAATGGTAAAGGACTTAACCAAGAAATTTGCAATTACTAAAGAAGGTGAAGAGGAAATAGAAGGAAAGGAGGAAGAAACCGAGGGCCAATCACCCATTGGTGGAGATACAGAAAAGAGTGATTCAGAGGCTACACAGTTAGATTCACCACCTCCTCCTCCACCTAAGAAATCAAGAACAACTGTTGCTTTAAGGACAAGAAGCAAAACAGCAAAGGAAGCAGCTCCTTCTCCGTTGAAGAAAGGAAGAGTGAGAACCTACAAGAGGAAACCAATCTCACCAAAGGGGAAATAGACCAAAAGGAGGAAGTTAAACAGAACAAGAGAAGATCTAGAAGAATCAGCTATGGATGAAGCTAACATAGAAGTGCAAAAAGGGAAAGAAACCTTGATTCCAAAGACCATTGATGAAATATGTAAAAACATTTCAGAATCACAATCTATTTTTGATCCTAACATTAGGAAATGATTGAAATTTGATCTAGAGGATCAAAACAAAATTGAAGAAGCTATAATAGCTAAAATGTGCAAACACCATTATGTTCCACTTCAATTCTTAGAATATGATGTACCCAAGGAACTAACAGAGAGATTGTCTGCAAGATGGACATTTGCACTTCACCAAGAAAAAGAGATAAGAGAAAGAGTACTTGTTACTCTTATGCCTTCTGATTCAAAGAAGGAAGACATAAATGAAATAATGAAAAAGTATGAAAAGGATTTCTCACCCAAAATGAGAGCATACAAATTTCTCAAAGGGAAGCTAATTGAGCTAGATCAGGAAATCATTAAGAAGTGGTGCAAGATACTCAAAAAACCCACTAAGGAAGCTAACCTGGAGAAAGAACACATCATCATTAAAGATGCACATGATGATTCATCAGTGGAATTGGACAAAGAAGAGAGTGATATAGCAGGCCCCAAACATACTAAAGTTGTAGATGAGGTATGGCCCGACACTACTCTTGACAAAAATCAGAGTGAAACTAGCCAAATTCCACCAAGCCCAATTCATATTGATTTGAGTGATGAAGCAGAAGTTACAAAAGAATAATTGACAATAAAAGGTAATTTAAATGAGAATGTCAATGATGAAACATGGTTAGATAATCTCATTAATGACATTACAGGAAAAGACCCTGCAGAAGAAGTGCAAAAAGATGAAGATGTCACTGTTGCACAAGGTAATACAGATGGACAAGACACACTTACTGACACTACAGAGGTAAATACACCGACCAACATGAAAATATTGATAGAAGCTATTGATATTGATTCAAGTCAAGAGAAATCATCTAAGAAAGATGATGATATACCAAAGGACACGGGTAATGAAGAAAATAAAGATGCATCGAACACTCAAAAAGATATAGACACAAAGATGAAGGATGCAACCGACACTCAGCAAAAGTTGTCTACTAAAAAAGACAAAGGAGGAGATATTAACAAATATGAAACATTGATAAAGGATGAAGAGAAAGAAAAGAGTGAAGAAGTTAAGCAAGATGACAGCATGAAGGAAAAGGAATAAAAATTTGTAGATACACCCAAGGCCAATGAAGAGACGTCTTCACACAACCAACAGGGGGACTCTGAATAGAAGCAACAAGAAGCTTCATCTTCTCAAACTTCACCTACCAAATCAATCCAATCTAAAGATCTACAAATAGTAGTTCACCAATTTGTCTCTCAACCAAAGAAGAAGAAGAAGAAGAAAGTAGTAAAGAAAGACATCTTGGCAGTAACACTTGATGAGGTAATTGAAATACCCAAGTGGGATGTATCTACTTTGGATAGTGAAACACTTCAAAATTTTGGAGCGATATGTCAAAGAAAAGCCATACAGGAGAAAATGAGAAAAGCACACAGGGAAGCCCAAGTACTTGACAAAGCTAGGGATATACTACATCAACTTGTTCCTGAGGTAAAATTTGAAAATGACACATCATTCATGGAACAAATTGCAGTTCTTACCAACACCATCACTACTCAAAGTGTAGATGCAGAGCAGGCAATGGAAGAATGGGCAGAGAAGAAGTATCAACTCAAACTAGTTGAGAAAATGTCATGCCCCAAATCTGGGCACTAAAACCTTCAAATAAGAAGAGCATAATATTCCTTTTAAACATGTCATACAGCTATGAATGATGTGTGAATATGCTTTCTTTAATATACCTACGATACTATATGGGAAAAGATGCTAATACAATAATTTTAAGCAAAAATTTCATTTCTCATTGATACAATTTTTTTTTTATACATCTTCGAAATACATAAGTCCTTCATTACAAGGAAATAACAGATTTTCAAACTCCTTTAAACATTTCAAGGAAAAACTTTACAACAGAAAGTGATTAAGAGAATGGGATCATAA